>JAQQZZ010089969.1:0-17893 GCA_030265115.1 Mopalia vespertina
AAGGCGTAAATTTACAATACTATATGATAGGGAAATGTGTTATTTCTGCAGTTCACTTGACGTCACCAACCACTCTAGTAATATATTTGTGGAAGGCAGTCAGAACGGGCGACAGAGTTGAACACTAGTTTATCTAAAAATACATTGATGTTCAATAGAGGTAGGTATCAACTTGTTTCGGCTGTAACAAGCATGACCTTGAAGTTGTCCGGTATATCACAGAGTTGATAACTGTACAGGATCGACCCATGTGAAAACTTAGTGGAAAATTACCAGAAAGTTTATGCATGTAACATACCACATATTTTGTCACAGTATTTGCTGAAATTGCGATTTGTTTGTTTGGGGATTTTCGACGTACTTAAGGTTAAATCACTTATATAAATGTGTGTCAGCCCAATAATTGAAGGAAACCACCCTATACGTCACTGACGACAAACAACGACTAGACAGAAGGATCACACAATACCAATACATCAGGAACAGATCGGATTCGTATTGCCCTGAGATCTGAGATCTCCAGGTTAACAAGCTGATCCTTCCAAGAACGAACTAAGTTTTTCTCTGCGAAAAAAACATTTTAGCCGATGCTCAATGTAGTGTGTGTATAAAAGTGACTCATACCATACATACATGTATCATCGGTCTTTGATTTTGATGTAATTTCTATAAACTATTCATTTTCAGGGAAAAGTTGTTGGGTAGATTATCTAACACGATTACAGCTTGTCCTTTGTCAGCATCCTCTTTTTGAAATTATCTTAGGAAGTGTTTTTCTCTCTTTTCGATCAATGACGTCAGTCCCGCCTTTTAAATTAACGGCTATGCTTACTCGAATGCAATGTGCAGTAATACAGATGTATGTCTTTGAAAATATGCAATAAAAATAATAAGAATAAGTACGTCGTCACACCCAATCGAAAAACAAACATTGTACGCATTGGTTGACCTTTTTGAATGTCTAAATGTAATGAGATAACGGCGTAAATTGTACGGTCGTAGCCAGACAAATTACCGCTGTATAAAAACACCGGGACTGTGCTATTATGTCGTTCAACTGTAGATCAATCCAATTCCATTTTTCAAGATACTAGAGTCATCCCAATTCAACAAACAAAAACATTATAAAGATGCTAGCAGGTTTAATCATTCCTAAATGAAAAAATGTTCAATTTAATGTTGACCTACATTACATATTTTCAAATTTATATGCACCTGGGTTTTTTTGTGACAGTAGAGCGCCCTAGTGACTTCCTACTAGACAGTAATGGTGTGGGTTTATTCCAACGTTCCTAGTCTGCGTTGAAATGCCAGATGGTACTTGATGGTTACAAAATGTTCACGGTATAGTATAAAAACAAACATGGCTGCCTCCACTTCAAATTTTGTTTTCTAAATTTTTATATTTATTTTTTAAATCAATTTTTGGTTGACACAAAGTTAGTTAAAAAAATATCTGCTTTACAATCGCTCAATTTTAAGGACGCTAAAATATTGGAAACATCCTTTTGGTGGCCATTTTTTTTTATGCGTCATTTGCCCTTTCGATGTGACTGAAAGCTGCGTTGTCATGGCAGCACTGGTCGTCAGGTGAGGTAACTGGGAACGCAAACAAAGATTGTATCGACGCAGAACATATTTCTTATGGATAAGTGAATAAAATCGCGCATAGGCCTGCTGTGGCTTGGCGGATAATAAATTCGTTATAGACGTATTTTCTCGGGGTGTACTGACTTTTATGATCGTCCTGTAAGCTCGTACGCGCCTTTGCCTGCGGTTCAGGGCGCACGAGTTTGCAGGACGGTCATAAAAGTCTGTACAACATTCGAAAAACGTCAAAAACTAATAGTATTTAAATTTGTATATACTATTTATTTGTCACACATCTGTTGTTATTACCTAGACTTAAGGTCTTGCTGGACCCCTGGCGCCCAAAATGCACCAAACTTTTTTTATCGCTTGGGTTAAAAGTTAGGTATTCAAACTTTATGTTGGTGAAAAAAATAATTCGAAACTCTAATTACAAACAGTTTAATTGGAGCCTATAATTTTGTTTTTCCACAATCATATATTCAAGTCGCAACACTTTAATTGCCTATTTCTGGCACTTCAGTTTTAAGCAGACTCTACATTTTCCAATGCGTATTTCTAGAAAACTAAGTATGTAAGAAACTTTCAAATTTGTACCATTGTAAAGAGCACAATGTGATCTTGTAAACGGTGCCTCGTTTGTTTAGAAATTCGTCCTGGATTTTTTTTAATGTTATCTGAAAGTTGTATTTTACATTTTTATAAGACTTTGCAAGGTGGGATAGACAAAACAATCCACAGGGATCGTTCTAATCAGAATTTTTTTAAAAAATGAGGCACCTTTTACTAGTTCAAGGACTATTCTACTCGGTGCACTAATTTATTGAGTCTTATCGTTATTGCGCTTCGAGAAATAAACCATGAAAAGTGCGGTCTATTTTTTCTGTTGACATTTACTCATTTTGCAATAGTTTTAGAAATAATAATTGGATATTCACTACATTCACATATATGTAATCCTGAGTGTTCAAGCTTTCAAAAAATATATATATCTATATATATATATCGTACAGATTCTCTCTTCATTTATTCAAAATATATATCGTACAGATTTATATTCTTCTGCACAAGAGACTAAATACAACGGGTGTTCTGAAATCGACCAAGGCGTCCAGCAAGGCCTTAAGGTGATGCCAAACGATAATTGGATAAGAAAATACAAAACATTTGCTTTCTAACCCACTGAACAGATATTTTCTACGATTTTTGTCATCTTTAAATAATTTATCAAAGTTGAAGATAAGTACCTCGCCCCAAGATTGCTCAGGGAGCAGACATCTTGTCGCTTTCCCTTTGAAGAAACCGCCCGAACTTCTCCGAATGGGTTTGGAGGTGTCCGTGATGACGTGAGTTGGGCCGATAAGTTGTCAATTTCACAATTTAGACTTGCAGACGTGACAACTACACAGTCCCTACACATGACTGTTAATGAGCGTTTTTGTCTAATGAAAAAATAACACGGAGGCCATCTTTATCGCCCGGGAATATCCATGTGATATATTTTGTACCTCCTAGGAGTGAAGAGCTACAAGCCGTAACACGTAACACTACTCGCCGCAACATACTAGCAAGCAGAAAATGACAACATCGATTAAAATTATTTACCGGCTTTTTCAACTGCTGAAAAAAATCACAAACAATTTTACCCAGCGGAATCTGAAATCTGATGTGCTATTCTTTGTAATGACATACGGTGTTAACTTTAAGTAATTTTATTGGTGGCGTATTGTACTTTACAGTTATAATTTACTGAGCCTTCTGGACAAGCGTGGTCTATACCATCACATTTCATTTCTTCTATTGGATTTTCTAATCTGATTGTAGCTGCCCAGAATGATAATAATATCTCGGAATGTGATAAGTATCCGGACAGTAGTGATGTCCGTTATGTTACACAGTGCTGCACAGAATGTAAAATTGATTTCATTTCGGACAACAAATGCCTAATTTTGTACCGAAATAACATTGTCCAATTGAAAAGTTTAGCTAGGGTAGCCTACGTTTATGACACATACAGGAAAAAAACGTAATTGTTTAAACGCAAGGTATTGGATTTGTTTTTTGTTTCTTCTAAACTATGTGATCTAAACCACTTGTACAACGAATGTGGCTGCTTTGTTCTGGGGTTATTTGTTCTTGTTACTCATGTCCAAGTGGCAGAGTTTATTTATTGCTAACCGATAGATTGTTTTGGAGTTGTTTGCTACTGGGCGTTTAATACACGTTACTATATCATTTGGTTTATTTATCTCAAATTAAGAACACTAGGAAAACGTCCATACAACACCCTGGTATGGATTTATTTAGTTGACTGGCGGTTATCCAGCCTACTGAAAGATTTTTAGCTTCTTTGTCGATGCATAGACAAAAATAAAGCCCGGCTATCTCAGCAGCATCCGATAAACTTCCATTATATACTTCAGGGCGACAGAGCTATTCGAGCCCATACCGCCTAGTACCGTTTGTCAGCCGTCTGACGCTCAACCAATGAATCACGGGACCGTATACTATTACGTAATGTATGTAATTTATTTTCTTAGCCTCGCATCAGTGCCAGGGGGAAATAGACCAGAAGCAATCTCAAATTGTCTAATTTCTCTTCGGGTTATTTATTTGATTATCATTATATTTTACACCGCATGAGATTATTTTACTTTTTCAAATTGTTCAGGCAGGTACCAATTATATTTCATATTGCACAGAGACAATTTAGTAGCTATCCTGAATGCAGTGCTGACCGGAATGTAATAAGTATAATATTTTCCGGGTTTTAATACTTTCCAGGCAGATACAACTGATCAATAAACAGTTAATGTCTTATCTCAGCAATTATTAGACTCCGTCATCTGTAGCTATTATTGGTTTATTTGGGAATTCGGCATATTACGACCCATCTGCACGGATTACTGCCCGGTATTTTCATACTCTATTTCAACATATATATGATTAACTCCTAGTAAAAGTCAAGCCTGGAGCTTTGATTCTGCGGGCTGGAACAAATATAGATTGATTTTGAATAACGCAGACTGGAATGTCTTGGCTGGGGAGGACACCATGGATGATTGGTTCATAATAGATACGTAAAGAAACTCGACTGAGATATCTATTCCCCAAACGTGTAAAGATATCATGAATCGATTAAACATGAAATGAGAACTAGAAAAGCCGTGTTAGTCTAAAATGTGCAAGGGCGGCGGAAGCAAAGTGTATGTAGGGTGGAGGGGCCCGATGCGGGGGGAGGAGGGAGGGGGTAGGTAAGGGTCCAGGGGCCGCCGAAGTCGTATCAGCACTGAGGGTCGAACATCGACTTCATACTTCCGTATTATTTTCATGTTTAAACTAATTGCAAATGCTGGAGCATTTAGTTGCCATGTCATACTCGCTATATACATGTAGCTAAGAGTTATAACGCGAGCCACAGGATAATCACTTCTTGGCAAACATGCAGCACGATCATGATCTAAACAGTCAGTTTACTATCCGCTGACAGGAAGTAAACACAACTACAGGACAAACCCTTTGTCTAACTCCTTAGGAGTGGGTGATCATTTTGAACTCTATACTTCGCTTTTATTGTGTCATTACACAGGACTGTCAGTGGTGGATACTAAAGAATTTATAAAGACAAATATGTGAGGGTCAAGGGGCCACCTCGGGATCTTCAAGATTGAGGTAGCCCTGTAAGGCAATCCCAGCTTATTTCATCAATGATATTTTGTCGGTAATTTTGTAAGTTTCCATTTTAATCAACATTTAAATAAATCTGGATAAGCGGCATAAGATTCAAAAATACTTTGCACAGAATCTCCTTCAGTCTTATACCGTCTCCTTAAAGTCACTCTGAAAGGACACGGATGAACAAGAATTCTACATCACTATTTCATAACTTTGATCAAATTAAAATTTTATAGCAGTCCAAGTCTGGAGATTTTAAAGTCTTCCGTCAACATTGTTGGTATGGATAAACAGGGTTCGCATTAAATTTAAAAAAACCCACATATAGTGGACATTAACCACAGTTGCCATACACTTATAAGGAAGAACCAATCAATGTCTAATATAGTATATATATTCTCTGTATTAGCCCACATAACTTAAGATAGATCAACAGCTTTATTGTCCTATAAATCGTCTGAAAGACTTGACATACCTTTAATATTGTAACATTTTCACGGGTCATATAAGACCAATCAAGCCAACAGAATAAACAACGGGTATAAGACACTCTATAGGAATACTGCATATAGGACACACACTAAAACTCAAGATCAATTCATCGTAACACTGATGGATATTTTTCTTAAAAGCAGTCACACTGGCACACGGATATAGAATAACTAACATCGATAAATCATCTTATGTTCTAGATTAACTTCTAGAGACAAGTGTCTAAATAGATCTTAATCTTGAATGGTGTTATGGGTAACCTACACACATCTCGAGAGACGGTAATGACCATTTACATGGTATATAAATATGTAGCCAACGAGATATTCGCTATGGGTAAGGAATAAAGCAGCCTACAAACTGGTATTTCAGAGATATAGAGAGTAATCAATTACTATATCCGTTAAAGAGAATAAGTGTAACAACCTGTCTGATACAGAGGTAAGTTTCGCCTTAACCATTAGGTCCTTTAGATTTTGGTTTCTCTTGAAGGCTATAGTGTGTTTTTGTGAGAGATGAGTAGCCATTTTCGGTACAATATTTTGATATTCCTGTAAAAGGAGACTGGGTGCTTGGTTGGTCATATTGGAAAACAAATGGAATTATTTTCTTTTAGACCCTTTATCTGGTTCCCAATTGAAACCCAGTGGATACATCGTTTGGAGGATTTTTATCCAATAAGCATCTCTTTCTAAGCGTTTCCGTTTGGTTTCGTCTTCAGAAGGAAGATTTTGTGTTTTTTCAAACGACTTGAATTCAAAATCAGCTTTAATCGAATGATCAGGAAGAAAAAACTGTTCAGCTATTGGGGATACGGAAACTCAAATGATTGTTGGCTCTAATTCGAACAACATCCTGTTTCAGACAATTCTTACACGTTATAAGGTATACCACATTTTCTGAAGCGCAATGCCTACTGCCTACCAAATAATAAACATTTTTAGTTTGTTGCCCAACAAGCTAGGCATTATCTGGTATGTAAGTATCTAGTTTCCAACTCGCGTTCATACATTTTGAGGACCTGCGTGACACTGTTACGGGTGTTACGGGTTATTGTGGTATTTCCGTTAAGAAGCTGATTCCAACACTTGGTCTAAATTATAACTGGTAAGTTGATTGAGTGAGGGTTTGGGATTTAAATCGGCGAATAAGGCGCCTAGTATATAGTCTTGAACAAGCCTGGTTAAAAGTAGCAAGAGTACTAGAATTCTTGTGAAACCTTATTATTTAGGATTTAATTATTCCCTTTGATCTAAACTATCAAAACTGATAGTGTGCTGGAGTTTAATTCTAGGATCATGCCGATTAAGAGTGGCAATAAAGAGATCATGGTCATCTCTGGAATGCTGCCACATTATAGATATGTCATCCAAATAGCTAAGATACAACAGGGACTATTTATCACACTCTCCGATGGCTTCGTGTTCCAACGTTTCCATACAAATGGAAGCAAAGGTGGCACCTAACCTTTTTTATCTATAGCACATTCCTTAATTCGATGGTATATGTGGTCATTGAACTCGAAATTTAAACAATTTCAATAATCGGACAACATGGGTGGGGATCCGATCGAAAGCAGTTTTAACAGAACGAAGTCCAGCCTTAATATTGATAGATTCTACGTCAAGTGTCCCTATCAACCTGAATTTCAGAAAACTCCTCAGTACTTTTGATCAAGCTGGGATGCCTGTGGGCAATTGGTTTGAGGTAATCAATAAGTTCTGATGCGTGGTAAGATTCTGAGGAACAATCTGATAGTATAGGTCTACCTGGAGTCATAGACGATTGTGGCCATTTCTCCTGTGGTTTGTGAATTTAGGGTGGAATGTAGAAAAGTATATTTTTAAGAGTCCCGGCCAGCGAGTAGATAATCACCTTGCTTAAAAGTACTCAGGAAATTTTGATCCTCTAAAGATATCATTATTTCCTTGAAATAATACGGTTTTAGACAAATGGGGTTTATCTAGCTTTGTATAAAGGCCAGGATTACGTTCGGCCTCATTTATGTAATACTGCCTGTCCATAATGACTGTAACTGTCCCTTTATCTGCTGGTTTAAAAGATATCGAGATTTTGGTGCAGCTTAAAAATATATTGTCTTTCAGTCGTGGTGAGATTATGGTGGTTTCTATTGTTGGCAACACAACTACAGGACAGATCCTTTGTCTATCGCCTTGGAAGTGGCCCTTTATCAGCTGGTTTAAAAAAGATACCGAGATTTTGGTGCAGCTTACAAATATACTGTCTTTCAGCCGTAGCGAAAGACAGTATCTAGTGTTCTAAAATCAGTTCTTAAAAAGGCACTTATTCGGGGCCAGACACTGGGGGCACATAATCAGGTTTTTTTCCCCTGAAAACGGCCGCTTCTGTACCTGTTTACTCTAGCCAATGTATATCGATAACCGAAAATATAACATGTTTTCTGAATTTTGTTATGAATATGTTATTACATTTAATTTTTTTTTAGCTTTTGGTATCAGCTAAGATAACAAAGCTAAGGGCATCAGAATAGGAAAGACCAATATAGCTGGGGTGATGGGCTCTAGATGATGGAGGAGACAGGTAGGAAGGGCCAGACTGGGTGGTGGGGAGTGACATGACGGCCCAGGCTGAGGAGAAGGTGGAGATGTACGGCGCTAAGACGACGCTCTAAGTTCTAGGAGGTAAAGATGGACAGGAACAAGTGCCGGGATGTCTGGATTTAATAGAACGAACAAAGGATTCAAAGGTCGTCAAATTAGAATTGAACAGTTTATGTCGAGAGTTATGTTTACTCCTTTGTATGGCATTAGAGAAAGCACGGTAAAGATCCAGACGCTTTGATGACTTGTGCTTTTAATTTTGATAGACAAGATTCATAATGGGCAATCATGTCCTGTATGTTATTATTTGCCAAGGTTGTATTTGCCTGGTCAATAGCTGTGTCAAACTGAGCATTACGTTGACCAGGTTTCCGAAAGTTTATAAGATCATTAATTTTCTTTAAAATGGAGTCAGGAAAGGATTGGTTGTTAATTACATCTATTACTCTGTTTAGATTAAATTAACCCAAGAAGGGTTAAGTTCCAGTCCAACATATTAACAAACATTACGTTGACACATTATTTATACAATTGTGACTTCCTATATTAATGGTAAAATCAAAAGCATATCTACCTTATGTAACCTATATCGTTTATAAAACGCCGTCAATGTTTCCTGTTCGGAATCGGTCCAGTAATAAATAACGTTCTAGCAACTTTACACAGGCCTAAATGAACATACTTTACGAACAAAACAATATGAATATACCAGACATCACATGTCACTGAAACGAAAAATAAATGCTTGCGCTGCTGAAACATGGAACGCCTCAGCCCCTAACCCACAAGCATTGAGGGGGCTCGACCCCCACCCCCCGCCCGCCTCCCAACCCTACCGATTTCGCCGACTCTGAAATGTGAAATACTCACTAGCAGTAACTGCAGAGCACGGATCGTGGACAAGGTTCGAAACCATGCCCGAGGCCGTATTTAAAGTGACATGACAAAGTTGTATGAAGGCTTTGATAGTTGTAATTACATTTTTTCGTACCCTTTTCTCGCTCGATTTTGAAGGTTTGAAGCAAAATAAATGGCTAGCCTTCAAAGCATTCACTGACAAATAAAACCCCAAACGAACCAGACTATACAATAAAAGTAGATCGTTTTTATCTCTTTCACACGAGAGCGCCAAAAGTGGCTGATATCTGTATTGATTTTGTACTCGGCTGAGTATCTTCTCTGCTTTTTTCATCACCACATAAGTACAAGTCAAGGGTAGACGATTTCAGGAGAAAAGGTGCAGTCTCGGACTTGAGTATAAAACCTGTGGTCCAGCTCAATATTGCTCGGGATTTTAATATCCCGCAGATCTTGTATAGATACACTTATGGCACAGGTGACTTTGGCAAGGTCGTTAAATATTCTATATTGGAATATGCGTATTATAATACATTCACATAAAGATTGAATAGAACTGTTAATATTGGCTGATGCGATTCTATATTAATTTTCTATGACATGATCTTTCCTTCCACACATTGGGGACAACTTATATAATATATAACGCCAATCCCAGTTGATGTATTTCTGTTTAATAATATCATATTCGGTAGTACGGAATATGCTTTAAATAAATTGAAATATTGAGTTAAAATAAATTGTTCATCACCATTTGGAGTTGTTTCTATACTTAAGAAACTTATCCGTGAGTCGAATATATAATGGATATCGCATTCAAAAACTTCTTTATTATTATAAAGGAACTCTACTATAGCAATAGTTAGTTCAGATTGATTGATTGGTGTTTCACTTATATGAAGGCGGTGTATTCCAACAATAACAACAAAGATGTGAAACGTTTTCATAATGTTGAAAAGTTAATTCATCACTCTAAACGATAGGTAATGATAGTGTTTTTTTCCGATTATTCACAACATTGTTTGTTAGTTTGGTGTTTAACGTCGTACTTGAGGTTATTTCACTCAAATGACGTCGTGCCCGTCCAATGGCCAAAGAAAACCACAAGAGACGCCACTGGCAACAAACAACGACAAGACGGGATAAATAACAGACAGCCACACGACGCAATGCAAATACACCACAAACATAAACAATGGAGATTTCCCAAATGTCGGGGAGAAATACGAAAATGCTGTGTAATATGCATGGGGTAGGTAGTATCACACATTGTTATATAACATACTGAACTAAGAGTTTTATAAAATTGTTATATAACATACTGAACTAAGAGTTTTATAAAATTGTTATGTGTGGAATGAAGCACAATTTAAAAAAAACACCACAACAGATCGACTTCCTGTTCCCCTTTAGCTCTGAGAGAAGCCAGGGCAACAGGAAGCTCACTCCAACAAACCGATTATTCATAAGAAGTTTATGGAAGTAGTTAAATCCCTGTGCCGGCACCCTGAAGCATTAAGCCAATTTTGGAAATAGACAAAATGGCGATACATCTATTTTATTCGCTATCGGCTAGGGTCACGAGATAAGCTATGAATAATACGGTAGGAGAAAGGGTAAATTGCATCAAAACCATTCACATAATATTGCAGACTCAATTGCTTTCGACATTTTCCCGTTTTGAATGTGACCATGTGCACTCATCTGGCAGATTTGGCAAAGAAGTTCGTCTCAGAGATATGTGTGGATCGATATATTTTTCGACGCAGACAGTCTCTATTTCTCTCATTCTGAGCCAGTCCTCGGATTCCGTCCCCCTTGACTCCATAAAACATCCGAAAGAGTGATGAATGTAATTATTATAACATCTGTTTCGAAGCCAGCAGTATGCTGTTTGTCTATTTCACGAGCCATTTAATGGAAATTATAGATTTTATCCGGGCGCCGATTCACGACAGGCGAGTGACAGTTGAGAGAAATTGACAATTAAACTCCCTGACACACACTAACAGTTATTATTATCCTTTCTAAACTCTTTTTCCAATATGTGGCATTAAGAGTATTTCAACCCCTTTCAATCAAGGAATGTCGCAATAAAACCGGTTCTATTTTAACAACTCCATGACACTTAACCAGGACCAGAATATAACTCTAGGAAACGGCTTCTTTGCAAAACTACACAGATCAACATCATTGGAGGACAATTATAATTAACAAATAAAAATAGATGGGTAAATCTATAATAACTGGTTAATGATCCAATCAATCCATAGACATCCATATTATTTTGATATGTTACAAATTGGAATGTATAAGTGTAATTGTACAAACACATTATAGTGTCCGTAAAGGGTTAGAGCTCCGATTATATGTTAAGAAAGTTTCTGTCTTAACCACATGTCAATATAAGTTATATAAGTTTTTTTTATCCACAATGTGATTTGGGATATTTAACTTTGTTAATTTAACTTCTTTAATAATTATATATTTTGAATAAATGAAGAGAAAAAAATGTGCTTGCCTCCACCGTATGTATAACCATTTAACCTCTCCTCCTGATATTAAATTGGCTCCTTGTCAGGAATAGGTATGCAAACGCTGTGCTTTTCTGATTATCCATAAATGTACAATTTCAATTACCCTAATTCTAAATGTCATTCAAATGCAATATGGACAATCGGTCTGACATAAAACGATTACTATTAGGTTATTACAATCCGTAGGCCCGTATCCCTAATATGTGCTGATCTGTTTTACTCATTAGTCGAACGTCGATAAAGCTCTGGCACAGCGATATACGCCTGTCATTGAATCTTACACGATATATTGTATCGGGTATTGAGTGATATTCTTGATCCGTTTGACCCTTGATAGAACTTTGGTTGCTACAGATACCCTTGCTAAAACTGATGCCACGCTTTACTGGTGTGTTACTATATGCCTGACCCCAACCCCCAAAACAATAGTTTAACGGCATGGCCGAACTCCTTTACGATCACTCTTGAATTGGTTGAGCATTATTTGTGTGTGTTTTTGTTTATGTTGTCAAAGCATATAGCGCGTTGTTCATCAAGGAAGTAATAGATTGCATAGCCGATTCCGAGTTGGAAATCAGCTGACGGCCAGATTATATACGGTATAGAACAAATAAGGTAAATTGAATATTGATTGTTTATTCACCAAAGTAAAAAACAACCATTAAGAATATATAAGAATGCATTAATCAATTGGCGGGAATAAAGCTCCAAATGTCTTGGTGTATCCCATAATTTTTTAAATACAGAAAATGAGAAATTGACAGATTGGTTTACCAGGTGCTTAGATTATATAATTTAACGATGAAAAGAAAAGGAAAGAAAATAAAGTAAAAGTGAAAGAAAAGAAAAGAAAAACAAGTAATAGACATCAGTTCTGACGAGAAAGGACCACGCTAAAAAATACATCGACTCACGGATCATTTTCCGCAAGTTGTTTTTTAAGATTAAGTGAGGGTAAATTAGGGAATAGTAGAGGATGAATAAAGCTTTCTTGTTAAGTGAATGTTTGATATGATTTATGAGGCCAACATTTCTGGAAACTTTTTTACAAATGTAGTTAATATGTGATTTCCAATTTAGTAAATCATTAAATATGATGCCAAGAAATTTGTAAGTGGTAGACCTGTTCAATTTGTAATCCGGATCAGTGAAGAGTCGGATTGTAACAAGTTGTTTTGATGGAATTGTTTTTTACAAGCATATACTTCGTTTTGTTAATGATTAGTGAAAGGCGATTAGTGTGCAACCAAATTTGCAATTGTTCAAGTTCTGTGTCACAATAGAAAACAAGTCATCAATATTAGAGTGACATCGGCAAACAGATTTATGTTCAAGAGGTTAGTAGCGTTATTAATATCGTTAATTTAAGTCAGAAAAAGAATAGGACCCAGGATTAAGCCTTGAGGAACGCCACAGGTTATATTTTGTTCGCACGAAATGACATCACCAACGGACACACATTGGGGGCGATTAGTTAAGTAGTTTCGAAAGCAGATGTTAGAAATACCACGGACACTAGTGATTTAATATGGTTAATATATCGTGGTTAACAGTATCAAACGCCTTTGACAGATCTAGGAAGGTTATTATGCTGTGATTTGTATTTTCTTTTGCTGTTATTAGATGGTAATCGAGAGAACATGCGAAAAAGGTAGTGGAGTGGCAGGATCGGAAGCCATATTGGTTATTAGAGAGGATATTGTTATTTTCTAGAAATGGGGTAAACATATTTGCAGCTGCTTTTTTCGAGAATTTGGCTGAAACAGGATATAGGCTCTTTAAGCCACTTTGTGATTCCCTGACTAACTTCATGGTCAGTAGCCTATACTTTCGGACCCTTGTCGGGCTCTGCATGGACCCTCGACTTAGTAAGGTTTCTATGTTCTTTTTCTTTAAATCGCTGTCACAAAATATATTCCAGCTTTCTGAATATTCCGTACACTAATGCATGTCATGGCGCGTTTTCTTAAAGCTAGAACATTGGCAATGTTGAGCTTGGTTGATAAACAAACATGCTAACCTTTTAGCTTTTTTAATAAGTGTTAAATGTTTGATGTATACTAGATTTGAATCGACTCCATACAATATGCTTTTGTCTTCGTGTAAGTGTTCTAGCTCTTGATGATATTGTGTTCCTTTTTACAAATTGCATACAGTTGGGATCTATCTTATGTGTGCTTGTGTGATTGGGGTTTAAAATAGTGTTCAAGAGTATTTCACTATATATATGATGACGGATTGTCCAGTTCACACTACTTCTTGCCTAATTAGGATGGAAAACCGGGAGGAAGCCTCGTAAACACCACCCCCGCGATTGCCGGAGCCGTTCGTGTGACTCATATACCTGATGATCGACAGACTGACTCAATCCCGCAGGATAACTAAGCGCACACGCTAACTCTAAGCCACGGTCGATCGATCTTATGAAAATGACTGACCGAATTTCATTGCCAAAATTAGCGGTGATTGTCTCTCCGGCTTTCCTTATTCTCACAGTTTCCGGCGGTGTCTTGGTCATCGTCTTTTTGGTTGTTATAGCTCATCCCTATATTCACAAAATCATATAACCACCACTGACTGTCCCACGACCCAGCCCCTGGTGTTGGAACAATTTATTGAGGTTAAAACGATTGGCTACTTTTTAGGCGTGAGAAAAAGGGTCTCTATTAGTTGTGTTAACTTTGTTACAGCGGATCGGTCAGTCCAATGCATGGCAGGTGAAGAACCGCTCAACTGTCTGTTGAGATTATGGATGTGCTGTTCGCCAAAACAGCTTCCCATAAAACGTGACACGCCTTATTATTGAATCCATGACTTTGATATCTGTTAAGCGTCATATGCTTTAGTCTTAAATACCTTTTAAGAACTTTAACAGTCCCAACATAAATCAGCTCATATCCATGGTACGTTACATCCCTTAAAGCTCGATAATGAGCTAATTGTTGATGAGAAAATGTATTAGCCCGCTGGCAAAATGCGTGGTTTGTACCCAGTATGTCTAAAAAAGGGTCACTGCGAAGGCAGTCATGTAGGTCACGTCATTTGGGGCATTGCGAACTGCAATTGTGTTTTGTTGTACCTAGGATGTGGACTAGATGATTTTCATTGCAAATTTATGAATAAATCTAACAATCCTCGACAAAAGGGACTTCATTTGTCAACGGTTTTTAGGAAAAGATAAATAGAATATAAATACCCATTCATTAGTGAGTCTAGGAATGCATATGTGAGATGTTTTGTGTAATTTGTCTAGTATATTAAAGTTATTTATACAAACACGTACGGGATTGATATTCCGTTTTGTTTATAGTTGTATTTTCCTTTGTATTTTCTGTGTGAAGTAAAAGACAATGCTTGTGAATTCGCTATTCGCCTATGATAACTTATAACAATGCTATTATCCAGACTATACCACAATAATTTTTAATTAAATAAGCAGATGTTCCATAAGCGTAAGGGCTTCCAAGAATTAACAATGCAGACAGCCAAATACTAGTAAAAACTGTTTTCTAAGTAGGCATATACTTTTAAAGACATATAGTATTTAGAAATTGAAACTTCTATTCGTTAAAGGTAATTTCTACTCAAATAATTGCAGCCCTGGAATACAGAAGAACAAAGCACATACAGGGGATGAATAGAACTTCATGTGGTTTCAGTTAATAGTAGCTGTTCGTGCTAAGCCCCAGTTTTGCATTTTAACTGAACCTGACGATAAAATAGAGTGAAAGGATCCATATCACCATTGTTGACATATTAACGGCTTTAGCAACAAGTACACATCCTGGGAAGGCAATTCGTTCTTACCGAGGTTTTCAGAGAAAAAACATTTCCCTATATCCACTCTCACTCAAATGGGAGCAGAGTAGCAAGATGACTAAAGTTTGTCGTAATCATTTGCGTAAGAAATGTGCAGTGTAGTACAAACTCCCAACTATTTACCCATAAAGAGCATCCTAAACACGTTGTTGTTTACCGAACAGCTTTGATTGATTGCACACCTTTCGAACCTCAATAAATGTGAATCTATAGCGTCTTTAGTTTCGTCGAGATAAGGCAACCCCGGAGATTTGAAACGAGTTGCATGTGGGAGGCTATCCGAATCGTCTATACCATTAAGTTCTTCGATTTTAAACTTGCCACTGTAGCTGTTTATATAAATACTGCAATTCACAAAATGTTTGGCTGTAGCAATTTGCTATGTCGATTTGCCTGGCTTCGTGTTCCGTGTAACGATCTTTGTAGTCGATTCCTTGTTGTTCGCGCTCTTGACCAAATTTCGAAAATTCTTTGTCTTCAAATCTGAAGTTTTTGCCTTTAGCATCCAACCGCTCGCTTTGATAAATGACTGCACACATATTAAGATGACTATCAAATGAGAGTGTTACTAAACTTCTTCTATTAAACTTTGTTGTTTACAATTGTAAAATAAGTAAGGGATAATAATGAAGAGCTATCCTTTGACATAGCATGGCTATTAATCCGCAATGAGCCCAGTCAAGAAATCAGGAGAAAGAAAACAGAACAACGCAAGAACATAAGAATAGGCGAAAGTCGTCGTTACAGTTCTGAAGTTATGTTAAAAATACGTATATAACATAAAAGGATTCCATAAAAGTTGACACCCGATTAGAGGTTCAATAAAGCATTAAAATACACCACAAGGCTGTATACAATACATGGAATACAGTGAGGACATTGACCTGCAAAATATTCCATGTGACTCGGCCTTACATACCTCACATAGTCACCTTCGGTCGGCTTTGTGTCAGACAAACTGAAAAACACTTTAAAAAACAGTAAAGCAACAAATTAGGCACAAATACAGCCAAGATTTTACTTGAAAAAAAAAACAACAACAAACAAACGTGCAAACAGATATGGAATGCTATGTCTTACATAGCACATCTATCAGTCCGCTATGCGTCCAATCAGGACAGTCACGAAGCACTGCATATTGAATTGAACATATCGTATAGTGTTAAGATATATAAAATTAAAATACTAAACATAATTGCCAGCAAACATAGGATTATTAACTGTGCTTTGCAAAATGCAAATACATACCTCTTGTATCGAAGGCTGCACATAATCATTCCGGATGCCACCATTGGCTTTTAATTTGACCCCCTTGAAGTTCGGACAAGTGTCACCGACGGACAGGCAAGAATAAAACGCTGTTCTTGACAGAAAATCTGAAGATAGGATCAATTGGTAGTATAAATGGTCTTAGATTAAAATATCTAAGTAACTTGAGAACGAGGCACTATAAGTTTGATGTGTGAAACTACATTGCTGATAGTTTCCTTGCACCTGTGTCTCCAATTATTAAACTTGGGACAAATGCTTTCTGCTGCATAGCAAAGTTACCTTATTTATCTGTGTAGACACACTATGCAATAAACACACTTTATCTGCTTGGCTTCTCCATGTGCATATTGTAACTTACTACATAAACTGTCTGCTATCAGATTCACTTTCCAATAGTGAACAATTTTGGCCTTGACTATATAGCCCTAGACGAATTCGTTTGTTGGTCCACCAGACATGTGCACGGGTGAGTCGTCGATATTTTCACCAGCGGGCCGGATCGAGTTCAGCCCACTCTTAAGACATGCCGTTTGTTCAATAGGGAATTTCTATTGGGCTAACTATTGATTCTTCTGTTGGCCTAACAAAAGTCTCAACAGCCCAACCATGTAAACGATCTGCATCAAAATCGGATGTATTTTGGACATTTCGAACAAGGCTATTTGGCGATTTATAGTCGCGATTGACAAATAAAATATCTCAGAAAGTTCAGTATATCAAACTTTATTGGGCCACATTTAATTGAATACATAATGACCGATACGTGTAAAATGTTATACAGTATTTCTAAATTAAGCTACATGATATGATACACTAAACACTACAGATACAGAACTTTACTGTTGGCCCAGCTATTTATACTACTAATGGTGCAAATTCTTATACTACTGTTGGCCCAACTACTTATAGTAGACCAAATAGACTACTCCGATAAAACGACAAGATATGCATGTTAAGTTTCTATATTTCGGTTAATTAAACCATCATCAGAAATGAAGAGACAGTCAGGTAGATGTTATATATATAGTACATGTAAAACAAAACAATATGATTACTAGCAGTGTATTT
>JAQQZZ010089991.1:0-17890 GCA_030265115.1 Mopalia vespertina
CAAAGCAACTTATATACACTTTAGTCAAAGCAACTTATATACACTTTAGTCAAAGCAACTTATATACACTTTAGTCAGAAGTAGCTGTCCTTTGAGGACCATGTTATTGTAGGTTTATTTTTATATTAATATTTTGGCTACCTAATGATATACTGATGTAAAAGTACTAAGTGCTTTTACATCAGGTTATCTTCATGGTTGAAGAACCTACCTGCACTTTGATCTTACATCCGTTGAAAACAACACCATCTAGCTCTCTTACACATGCCACAGCATCAGCCAGTCTATGAAACTACGAGAAACACAAACACAATATCAATGTATGTATATTTATTGGTTTGAAACCAGAAGTATAATAACTAGACGTACATGTATACAGCTGCTCATTACCAGATGTTCATTTCAGAAGATTCCTCAGTCCAATTGTATTAAGGTTCAGAACTCATATGAAAAATGAATGAAATGAATTCAAACTAATGAAAAAATAGGTAGATGCAACGGACTTGGGGTCATGGCAGGTTGCATACTTGTTGCTACTAACTAGTTCTAGTCAAAAAGGCCAAGTGTATTTAAAATCCATAACAAGATCATTATGATACAAACAAGTTCAACTGTACTGAATCACACAGTAAGCAGTTGTAGCTCCTTTGAGTCGACATCAAGTTCAAGCTTAACCTGAAACACGGAGTCATTGGTCTGACCATAACATACTTCATGCCAGAAGAAAATCTACACAGTTAGACAAGTCTTTATGTATGTTCTATTGACTGGAGATTGAGGACAGACTTACTGTTACAATGATTGATTGCAAGTCTTCAAGTGACATAGCATAATATGAGTACACAAATGGACTTTTATGGGAGATAAAGGGGATATCTGAACAATAAACTGCTACACTCATGATAGGTTTGCAAATGAAGTTACAGATTACCTGTTATAAAAAATAACAGAGGAAAGATTTTGTTTTAAACTATTTATCTCTTCGACGTGTCAGATGTTAGACTCTCAATTGCAAGTCATTATCAAGAGTAATTGTTGGAGAAAAACTGGGTAGAGAGGAGAAAACCCCAAAATCTTCTGCTGGTGTCCCAACTCCTATACAGGGGCACTGGGACCCTAGAGGTGAGGGCAGTATGTGGATCAGAACCACACTAGACCATTACTTTACAATATTGTGTATGACAACTCAAAAGCTATAATATAATTCAATCATAATAAACTTAGATGTAATTAAATAATTCAATTATGATAAACAACTGTCAAAAACTCACCACTAAAAAGTGATATTTTCTCCTGTTCAAATATTTAATTCTTTTAATTGGGCGTTCATTGACTGAACAGAAACCACGCATAACAAACTGGGCTCTGAAGAAAGTCTCTATTTCTTCCTAAATAAACAAATAAAACATAAATAAAAACACATTACTTCATACATCACATGAAACTTATCGAAGTTCAAAACTACTTCAGAAAAAATATTCTTTTAATATGCTGGATTTTGGTATAGATCCATATAATACTCAGGCAATTTGTCAATTTACATTCACCCATAATTTGTTTTAGTTTTATTACTTGTAGACTTGGAAGTGTATACAGGGTAAATCCTCATAAAAAAACCCAGCCCATTCTATACCATTTATTACCTAACTAAAGCTTCACTATTAAAATAGAACAATTGTCACTAGTAAATTTCCTGCTAAAGTGTTCATAATACCTGTTCAAACTTCTGAGCAATGGACACAATCTAGACATTTCATAGATTGATGATAAATTTTGTACAAAGTCTTTTTCAACAGACATAAAAAAATTGTTGTACAATATGGAACTCAATTCAGAAAGGATTAGTTCCTTCAGCTTTTATTCCTTTCTGTTTGAAATAGGTATTTACTCACCTCACTGACTGGAGGTACGTGACCTATATACACATCATAGCCATCCTCACTTTCACCCATTACATTCATTGCTTGTTCTGAAATCCATTAAAATGTTACCAACATTGATTGATTAGGGCATGCTTAAAGGTATTTCACCTGTATGAGGAAAGTGAGCTCGGAAGCGCAATACCACATCTATAAAATGTCCGTAACAAAATGTTCCTCATGTGCTCAGTAAAACTGATAGAAACATTCACACTTAGCCGCAGAGTTAATAACATTAAAGAAACATAGAAAGAAATTGTACAGAAATTTAGTCAATGAGTTATATCCAACTTAATGTAATGGGTAAAGAAGATCCCCTTTAATTGCAAAAAAACAAACCCAATACAGGACATTCTCTTAAAACATCCACAGACTGCAACACCTGGCTTAAGTTTGTTTGTTTCTTTCTATTTGTCTGTTTGTTTGTCTGCGGTTTAACGTCGTACTCAAGGGTATTTCACTAGACTGAACACTGTTCATTGCTAAAATAAGGTGGGAAACCAGGGGGAAACCTTGTAAAAACCATGCCCGCAATTGCTGGACCCAGATCGTGCGACTCCCTCTTATACCTGATGGTAGACAGACTGACATGATCCTGTGAACAGTACATCGAAGTAGGATTAGTAAGCGCACACGCTAAACACAAAGTCATGTTGTGAGCCTGTTTGTTTGTATACTTGGAGTATAATGCTGTACTCCAAGTTATTTCACTCATATGACAGCGTGCCAGTCCAATGGGTGTTGGATACCACCATCAAAGCCACATCAACAAACAAAGACCAGACAAGACAGACATCACAAACTCATCAGCTTATTTTGGCTCCTTTGCAGCGAGAGCAGTGGGCCAGCAGGAATTTCCATCCACCCACCCACAGCATGTTGTAAGAAGACAAATGCTTTAGATATAAACTGTAAATACACCATAGCACATCTGCTTCTAATTGCCCTCTAGCTCACAGAGCACCAGGGTGCATTAAACAAACTACAACTGCTTTTATAAATTTCTGAAACTTGACCAAAGCTTTTGGGTTGTAAGATGTAATCAAAATTATGTACCTGGCATGAAATTGGGCATTAAATCAAACATGGGCTCCATAGCAGGAGCAGGCAATGGTAATCCCATCAGATTTGGAGCCATGAAATCAGGGTTAACGTTCATATTCATTGGGGGTAGCTGTGACATTGGCCTTACACGGACATCACCAACATCAAAATTAGAATCTTTTATAAGATCATCATTTGCAAACTACAAAAATATAAACAAAAGAATACATACACATCATTTATTTCAATTGAGGTGTGAATTTGTAATAATGTCATAATTAAGTTCATAGAACAGCGCCAGCTTGCCAAGCTAGTCCTCCCAGGAGCCAACTCCTGCAGACAGGGCGAAAAATTTAGAGTAAAATAAAACACTAGATCGCTTTTGGACATCTTGTTTTTGAGACCCACCATCGACGTTTTTAAAAACTTTAGCTGTGTGGAATGTTTAATTTTATAGCGCATATGTTACAGTCTCCATCTTTCTGATCACTAGTATATGTTTAAAAGGCTTACATGTAGCCATAGCATAGCCCAAACCTCTTTTAGAAATTTTGTTTTGAAAATTCATTAAATAGCACAGTACCCATCTTTCTGATCCCAAATTCTTTACAATTAAATATTATAAAATTATAAGTGAACAAGCGTATCGGTACTTGCTAAGTTTGTACTACCATCAGTGTCCATCAGACGGTTCAAACTGATGGTGAAAGAGGTTTGTAGTTACCCAACATTTAAGTCACTGTAAACAGTTTGAGTTAGTCCCTGGAGGGATAAGACAATTGACTCTCCATGCTGTGGTATGGGTGAATCGATAAAATAAACTACATAATTATGTGGAAATTCAAAACAGAATGTGTCATAACATTGGGCATATGTTACGGTCCCCTTTTTCTGATCTTGTTATATCAGTGACATACCCATAAGCACAGCGTCACACATCAATCAATCAATCAATCTAGTTCCAAATAAAAATCATGTGTTCTACTCTTCCAGAGGTTTATCATCTTGCACACTTGTCGTGCCTTCACATTTAACACAGTGGTGGTATGATTGACATGGTCTTTTCTAACAGAAATTGTCAATAGCACAACCATGAAATATGAAGTGTTTTACTTTGTTGGAAAGTAAATTTTCTACACAGCTGTT
The DNA here is from genome assembly GCA_030265115.1 of Mopalia vespertina. Taxonomy (NCBI): domain Eukaryota; kingdom Metazoa; phylum Mollusca; class Polyplacophora; order Chitonida; family Mopaliidae; genus Mopalia; species Mopalia vespertina. The sequence goes on from JAQQZZ010089991.1 coordinate 4,110, forward strand.
ATCCAGAAAGCTACAACCAAGCACATGGTACTAGAGCTTGTGGGGTTATGTACGACGAATTGAACCATGCACATGTTATTATCATACCTTTATGGAGAGAACATGTGACTTAAACTTAACACCATTCATCACATCAATGGCAGTGCGTGCATCAGTCTCCGAGTAAAACTGGAAAAAAAAAAAGAAAAAAAAACCTTCGTAAACAAGAAAATAATCCAAATCCTTTATTGCAAATTTTTGTATATGGCCATGACATACTTGTATTGTATTTATTTAATGTATTAGTTTTTTTGCGCCAAGAATTGTAATTTATTTAGTGGTTCTGCATACATTCCTTAGACTTGTATCATTTTAATTCAAACTGAATTTTACTGGCATATTTTACAAGCTGTATGTAGAAGATATTGATGTTTTTTGACTGACCTCGACAAACTGGAAGTTTCGATTCTTTTTCACTCGAACATCTTTTACCACATTTTCTCCTGGTCTGGAAAACCCCCGATTTTCAAATTCCTTGTTAAAAAAATCTGTGTACTCTCTCTGGTTAATAAAATAATAAAACATAAAATAATTATCACAAACTAAATTGGTATTTTACGCATTACTTAAGGGCATTTCACTTAAATGACGGCTGTGTATTTCAATAGCTATTGACACTAGCATAATAATAAAATGTGAAGTATCTTCCTCCAGTGCTTAGTTAAGATACCATCTCTAAGTTAAAAGCAAACTATTATTAGCTGAAGGACAAACTGCATTATATATAAACATTTGACTTGTCTGACTTAGGCTGGACATATTTGAAGTCTAGAGTAGATTACACTATTTGTCACTTGCAATGAGCATACAGATGAGAGCATTTGAGGTACTCGCACACTGTGTGATCGGCAGCTATGGAAACTAACAAAATCAAATTACAAATACATGTTTTTAATATTATCGATTTCTTGAAAGGATCAATTAACAATCAATCAGCAGCCTTTTTGTTTTCAAACTAATTTTGCTTTGATGAACCAGAAAGACTTCTAATGTTTAGATCAATGTCCTATAAATCAAGTTCTGACATAGACACAATTTCCTGTCTGTTTAACGGCTGTCGAAAAGATACCTTTCTTTATTGGTCAGAAATCTGGCACTGCCAAATACAGAGGATGGTACATTTGTAAAGAAAGTGAACTTGTGGATATACCTTCTAGGTTGTCATATTTTGTCAATAAAAAACCCAAATAACAGCAGGTGTGTAAAGATCTTTAACTTACACTTGAGACAGCTGGGGCATTTCCTATGTAGATGCCACAGTTTTTAAAGCTTCCTTCTTGCACCCTTCGGGAAACTGATTCACCTAAAGCCATATTAACATATCTCTTTATGGGCACAATTATTGTTTTAACTCGACGAATAGAAACAAGAGTTCTTTTTTTCACCAAATTAGTATTCACTTTGAGTTGACCTTTATTTAGTTCACCAGTTACAGGTTAGAAAGTAGACTAAAATGTTTTAAACATTAGCTCAGCAATACTACTGATATTTTATATATTAACATTGAACAGTATTTTTGTGATTTTGGTATGGCACTATTAAAAGGAGAAGTAATAGCCTGAAATGAGCTATTTGGGTGAAATAACAGGAGTTTGACATGTACTTAGCATAAGATAAGGAGCCTTCTTTCAATGTTATCCCCAATTTTGTTGGTCCAGTAGAAGTTTAGTAGTAACTTAAAGTATAACATTTAAAATTCCATGTAGAAAATATAGAGTGAATCAACCATGCCTTTATTTACATATTCTTGCAATGCTCTCATGCAAAAGAACAAACAAATGAATCGATTATAATCAAACTTTAATACGGCATAAAATAGTGGCAATCAGATTAAGTTGGACAAGTTGGACAATAGCCCAACACAAATTATTAGGTGAACAGTTAAAACTGTCAATACCTAATATTATTCATATATGACTAAGTCAAATAGCCAGAACGTTAAAAAACATTGACATAACTTGGTGAAACTCATCTCGATTGGTTACTTATCAAAAATTATGCTATATACAAACTTTGAGTTTAATCCGCTAAAGAAGGATAATAAAATAAAGATTTGAACTCATTATGGCAAAAAAGGAGGCAAGGGATCAATGACAACAGTCATCAGATCGACGCATGAAACATGGACATTTTATAATACATCACAAAAAGATATTATTACATAACTTAGCTTTCACAAAAATACAGGCTGATAACAAGTGACAAGCCCATTTAAATGCTTACTTTCTCTTCTTCGTGTGTCTCTTTGCGAGTCTTTGCTTCTGTCAGAGTCCCTACGGACATCCCTCTTTGTGTCACTTTGGGTATTGGTTTTACTTGCCATATTGTTTTGTCCCTCCTGTTATCAGAAAACATATTAAATTCCATTATACAGAAACTATCGTAGTTTATGGCTGATATAAGGGTATTTCCCTTTTATGCAGCAGTGTATTCCAACTATAACTGACCCAAGCACAAATATTAAATGTGAGGTGTTAAAAATATGTTTGAAATGTTAGACCACCCTTTTTCTACTCAGGTTTAAGAACACTCTCTTACAAAGAGTAATGGTTACCATATTGGTTTTGGGAGATTCTGATGGTAGGCAAGCCTGGCTGTGGTAATAGTTGAATGAAACTGAATGTTTATGTTAATAATCAATCAACTTATTTTCAAGATAAATTGTTATCATACTAAAATTGTATAAATGGCAGCCATGCACAAATTTTGATAATACAAGCCATGTTGTTTTTGGTAATTTTATTTTGGTGAATGCAATCCAATTCATTATTGCAACAGGAGGAACATACAATTAAAATATCAATTTTATCTTTGAATTTGTTTTGTGTTAAGAACACATAGGCCAGACTTGAATATCACAAAATATACAAAAGTGGTTATATTGTTCCCTGAGAATTGTAAAAACTGAATGTAATGACATCCACTAATTGCAAGAATTGGCTGTATTTTTTATCTGCTGTATTTGCTGAAATTGTTTTCATGATATGTTAAGCAATCTAAGTCACACCCAACTATGGTGGCAGGGGGTCAAAAAGTAAGTTTATATGTAATCATGCCCCAGTAGAAACAACCTTTATTGTAAGTTTCTCTCCTTGAAATGACAATCCATTCAATGCTTTAATTGCCTCTTTAGCCACTTTCTCTGATCGAAACTGAAACAAACAGAGACCAATCATAAGAGCAAACGTTATTTAAGGTGGTAATAAAATTATTTTCTTCTTTGTCTTGGAAACATTTCAACGATAATGAATTTAATCTCACTTTAATCTTAACATCACACTCAAGGGTATTTCACTTATATGCAACAGACTGTGCATTTCACACTAATCTTTGCTTAAATAAGTTTGTAAAAACCACCTTGAGATTGCTGGAGCCACATGGTGGGACTCACTCATATACCTGATGGTCAATAGGGGAACTTGAACATGTGATTGGGGTTTAACGTCGTACTTAAGGGTACTTCACTTCTATGAGGATGTAATGTTCACTTCACACTGTTCCCTGCCCAATTACGGTGGAAAACCGAGAGGACACCTCGTAAAAATCACCTCGTGTTTGGTGGAGTCACAACGTGTGATTCACTCATATATTTGAAATTACAAAAATGACTATATGCTATTATAAGATTGTTTAATGACATTTCACCTTTTCAGTGGTGGTTAATTTATTAGATATAAAAACAAATAATCAACTTACCTGTGCAAACTTGAAGCTTTTGCCAGGGAAATTTTTCATCCTTTGAATAGGAGATTCACCCTGTGAACAAATACCTCTGCGGACCATTTCTTTAACAAGGAAATCTTGTAGTGACATCTGTCAAAATAATCGATAACAAGGATTTATGGATTGATTGTTTTATATGATGTCATGCCTGAAAGGGGAATAAGCAATGTAATATACAACTGATCATGTCCTGGAGCGACTGTTTTTTTTTAAACCTTGGCAATGAATGGTGTTCTCTCTACGTAAATAAACATTTAATAAACTTACATATGAGGCAGACTGTGAAATGTTTCCAATATATACGTTGAAGCGATCATTGTCACCTGAAAACAGAATGGAAAAGATTTTAATCAAAAGGTTGTTTTCAAATTGTTCATACCCTAAATCACCTCAAAATTCGTTTGGAATTTTGGAAGCTATTTTAAAGGCTTGGAAATTGTGTCTGAGAGTCAGAAGATTGATTTCCCAGTTAGAAAGCATCAATATTTCTCAGAAACATAAATTTGTCTGTTTACAAGCTGTTATATTGTCACAACCAGCAAAAATGTAAACATTGTTCATAAACGAAATTTTAGGTGATTTACAGTAACGTTATTTCACACTGAAGACACTGGCAATCAGTTGTTAGTTCTGACCTGTACTCAGAATCAACTCTTTTCCTTCAAATGTGAAAGGCCCTCTGGCTAAAGGGCAGTTTGTTTGAAGAGTATCAATACTACCTTTACTTAGAACTGGTCACTGGAGAGAAATCACCTTTCCAACATTATGGAAACGCTTCACATCTTGGTTGTGCTAGTGTCAATTATTGTTGGAATACACTGCCGTCATATAAGTGAAATACCCGTAAGCATGTGTAAAACATCAATCAATCAACCAATCAATCAAATGTGAAAGGAAAAGAAAGGTTTTGATTAACCCATGTCAATATCAACTGAATATAGTTCACAAATACAAACAACAACAAAACAAGTATGTTCAACATTTCCATAAAAAAAGAAGAGAGAGACAGGGTCACAAGTGCCTTCTGTTCAAGATACACCAGTATGCCAAAATCAGGGATATTGGTTTATGTAATTGATTGGGGTTACCTGATGTTAGACCGGTAGTAGAATACATTCCTATTTTCGAAAAAGCTGTATTGTGATTGGTCAAATTTGGCTGAGGATGGTGTTGATAGTGGAAAGAGTAAGCAAAATGGCTATGGTGGGTGGGTAGAGTAATGAAACTGTGAAAGAAGATTACTCGACTTAATAAAAACTTTGAAAGCTAAAGTTAAGATTTTCATAAAGAGACACCGGTTGGTCAGATATAAACAAGAGGCCTTTCACTTAGCTACAAAATTGCAAATACACATGTATCTATGTAAATAACAATATTTGAAGCCAAAAGCTATACTGTACTTTAATGAATAGTGACATCTCACACACTAACCCTCTTGTGAAAGTGTTCTGGAGCGGGCTCTTGTAGTGGCACTTTTAGGGGAACTGTCTCCTTTAGGGGCATCTTGTCGTGAACGCTTTGGGCTAGTTGACTTTGACAAACTCCGACTTCGTTTCTGTGACCTCTCTGATTTCTGATTAGTGTGCTCCTCAGACTTCCCTTTCTCCAAATTCTCTTTAGGTGGGTCCGGTTTCCCTGATAAACAGTGATGCATATTACAATCAAACAAAAAAATACATAATTCTTAAATACTTGCAGTAAATTTAAATCACAATAAATAGGCCATTAACCAGAAATGTATGTACCTTCCCATGTCTAAATCAAGTCCCCAATAGACATGGGGCCCTTTTTACTAAGCAATCTTAGCTTATGTTGAATGTATGTGTTATGGCAACACTATGTCTTCAACACGGGTTGTCATGGTAATTACGTTTTGCGCAAACTAAGGTACCTTTGTGAAACAGGCCCCAGGACACTATACTCAATCATCTTATCAACCAAAATTTTAAAACTTATTTAAATATATAAATGCACTAATCTTTTAACCATGTCAATGGTTTCCACTCAATTTGAAAGCAGCGCAAAGCTTCAAATTGATCTGTAAGCTGTCACAAAATATCAGTTAAATCCACTGAAAAATTATAAGAAGCTGGGTTTGTTTGTTTGGTAAGGGTTTAACATTGTACTCATGGGTATTTCATATATATGATGATGATGGATTGTCCGGTTATTCAAACTACCTTAATTAAAAATATAGTAGAAACCCGTGAGCAGTACACTGGAGCAGGATCAGTAGTCTGGCACGCTAACAACTAAACTGTGGCAGCACTGTGCTGTTAACCAAATTAGGACTTTGGCACCAAGTGGCGCCACATATAGGCGGGGCATACACAAAGCACCAGGTGCCAGCTGTAGGCTCACGTTTATCAAAATTAATCCTACGCGACATCTTGCCACATAGAATAATCCAACCAAGTTTTATTAGAATCTGATAAATGGTTTTCAAGTTAAAGACCAGAAACCAAAAAGTGGATGAATGGGCAGCCCCATACGACACTATACTAACCAGTCAAATGATGGGCATGTATAAATAAAGAAACCTAGATGAAACTCAACCTTCTGTTAGTGGTCATTAAATGCTGCATCTTCACATTAGTATAATCCACCATCACATTACAAACAAAACAAACTGATTGGGCAAGGGGCAGACCTGGGGTAAACTATATAGTCTCCTTCAGTGGATAACTAGTCAAGAGTATTTATTGATTGATTGATTGGTGTTTTACACCACATTCACTAGTCGAGTGTCATTATTGAGATATTTATGGTACATTACTATGTTTTAATTATCTAATTGTATACCTGTATTCTCCTCAATGTCCTATAACATGCATGTTGATATATTTATTGTACTTTATCGGTACTATGTTTAAATAATCTAGTTGTATACCTGTATCCTCCTCATGTCCTATAACATGCATGTTGAGATATTTCCCAGAAATCTGAGCTGGGTAAGTCCTGTTGTTCTTTACAACAGTTTTAGCTTCAATAAGATTGGGGAATTCAACAATGGCATACCTGTGGAAGGAAGAAGATTGATAAAAATTGTCACAAAGTCTGTAAACTACACCCTCTGAACACAGTGAGATTTAGTTTTTGGCTTTCGATAGCCTCGTCTAGCATTAAACAAGAAACTGTACGGCCATCACATTTATTAAATGTATCAGTAAACGCAACAAATGCATTTAAGACTATGCATAAAAGAATAAATTAAGAGTTAGTTACCCATTGCATGGTTTAAGCTGTTATCCCGAGCAAAATAGAAATATAAGCAAGTAAATTTGTTAACTGAATTTTGTTTTTGAAAACAAAAAGTATCCATAATATAAGAAACTTAGGCCAAACTTCCAGCTATACATTTATCCTGGAGTGACAACGAAAAGTCAAAATGTTGGAGACTCCAGTCCACAAAGCACTTAAATTAGGCAAGCGTCAAGTTACTAATGCCAGTTTTCTAAAGTGAGCCATAACAACTATACTCATTGACATAGCCTATAGTGAATATTCGGCACATTTCTTTTTTATTTTATACTTGTCAACTTTGTGCTTTAAGAAGTGCGCTCAAAATAATTTTCATCATATTATTATAACAATTCTATTTTACAACAAATATATCTTCCTTTGGTTGTTTTTTTACCTAAATTAACTATACAGTTATTGAATTATGATCAACAATAAAAAAAATGTACATTGCAATGTGAAAATGCTTCAATAAATGTCTAAGAGACCTAAGATCTAGCCTCAATTGAAAGTTTCAATTTCAAAGACACTTAAAACCTACATTCACTGCCAGTTAAAAATTTGTAAAGCTGTCTAGTCACATTCCTTAAAACAAACCTTTAAAGAAGAATAACTCTGCAGCTCTTCCAACAAACAAAGATAAGACAGGACAGAAGAACGCTGCCCATATGTATACACAGAAGAACGCTGCCCATATGTATACACAGAAGAACGCTGCCCATATATAAATATATGCCAAGAGCACTGAAGACAGAAGAACCTTACCCATAAGTACAAATAGAAGAACACTTGCCATGTGTACAAAGAGAAAAACTCTGCACATATGTACAGCTAGAAGAACACTGCTCATATGTAAAGACAGAAGAAAACTACATGTACTTTTAATGCATGAAAACCAGAAATATGTCACAATCTAGTTATAATTTGTTTTAATGTGACTCTTCATTTACTGGAACGTAGTACAGATGTGGAAAACAGTTTGTCAAACAAGAGAACAAAATACTTGAATTGCATTCTGAGCTAGTATTGAAGACAAGTGACTAAGTGAATCTGATACTTCATATCTGGATATTTCTCACTGTCTGCAAGCTTGTAAGGCTTAAGCATTAACAAATATAGACTCGGGTTTGTGGCCAAATCGATGTCTAAATGTGATGTCACACTCCACAGAATAGACCGACATATCTCATTGTCCAGTCTTCTCATAAAAACCATTTAATATCAACTTATGGTTGCTTTTTCTAGATGGAAAGATTATTGAAAGAAAAAGAAAAATGTACGGATGACACAAAATTAATATCAAGATGATATTATCCTTATCCTAAACAAGTAGACAAAATGTCATTATAAACATTTCGAAAGGTAGGATGTGAAGAATTTTTTGTATTAAAAAAGGCGTTGACTAAAATAGCAAGTCAAGAATTTTAAGGATTGAACAATTGAATGTTTGACACATCAGGTTTTAGAGTATTTAGAAAAAGGTAACAGTTGTGAGTGGAACTTTAAGTTCAATGGGATAAAAACGTATTTAGCACAATTCATAATGACAATTCCGGAATCACTGCTGCTCACAAAATACCATTTCTTTAGTGATAACTTTTTTTTATTATTATTGGGAAATTTCACTAGGAAGTGGAATATATGATATAATCATAACAATTCTCAGCACACAACATAAGAGCTTGTTTCAAAGAAAACAGACAAAGTTTGAAATCGAAATCAGCAAACCATTCAATGGCATCTTCCTCAGTATGTCGTGGGAAAAAAATATGATTATGAACAAAGACATACTATATTTACATTGAAGAGGAAAAACATTTTGCTGAACTCCACAGAGAATGATATAATATAAATATTGTTCTGGTATAGGTAAAATAAATATCAGAAAGTTACTAAAAGGACTTCAGCTCTCAATGTAGTTTTATCATGTATCAATGGTTTATAAAAATAATTGCAAAATTAAATTATGAACTTTGAAATACGAACAATCATGAATATACTGAAATGAATCATTGTTCAGTTTGAGTCAAAAAGAAAAACTGAGCCGGTTTATTCACAACACAAATCGGATTAAAAAACTCTTGTGTCAGTTTGAGTCCTCATTTTAGCCATCCCATTTTGACTTGGTTTTTAAGGTCATAGCACTTGGCACATCAAAATCGTATATGTGTTAATCTGTCCAGACGAGAGACAAATGAAAACAGAATTGTACGCACAACTAAGATACTGAAAATGTATCATAAAAAGTGCAATTTACAAAACTTTGGAATTTTAATCAAATAATTAATGATAAAGAGAGACAAAAACAAAACTGGCAAAATCCTGTACACGTTGTGTAAGTTAAAGGTTCACAAATGTTTCCATTCTTCGGAGTTTCTAGTAACTATGGTCATCTGACAAATCTGAGCATCCAATAAAAATTTCACATGTGTCGTGAGCAAATACTCACCTGAACAATTAACAATAGCCTTTTGATAATCTAGGCCACTTCAAATGTAAAATGCTAAATTGGCATTCCGCTTACAGGTGAAATCAGAACTGTGATACAGATATATGTGAAACTGATTGTAGCCTAAAAGCTAACATGTTCATAGTCAATATGGAAACATGAGTAAATCCAGGCCAGGATATTTTCGTTACCATGAACTGGTGTCTCAAATACCTTTTGCTACGAGCTATTCATTACAAACAATACATATAGCCAATTTATGTTTTGCACTTCTTCAAGCAAAATTGGACATATGATAGACATTGAGGAATAAATAAGAAGTGGATTGTTGGCTTGTGAGCTAAAAGCACAAAGAGTTAAGGAGGAATATTGCCGATGGCAGATGAAAAACAAACGATCAGCTTGACTCTGCAAATTACCCCTGTACTGCGGATTGACTGTTCACAGGAAGTTGAATACTGCGGGCTGATGGGTAGAGAAAGTGAAGCATTTCCACACGAACGTCCAAAGGAATGTTGTTCACAAACACGGAAACTGGTTGTTCTGAAAATAACAACAACTGAATGAAAAGTTTAATGATTGCATCCAACAGACAGTTTCCCAGAGATAATGACTGACATCTGGCAAACAAAATAGTGAGGAATAAATTGAAAAACTGTAAACTGGAACGAAAATTACCCAAGAAACCAATATACAATGTAAACAGAATAACCGAAGATGGTTTCATTTAATCATTGAAAGATTTGGAATTTTGCCTAAGAGTTCTCGTGGGTGGAAATGGCATATGGTACTTATTGTGTTTTCTTATGTAAACCAAGAGAGGTGTGGCACATAAAAACTGCAGAAATAACCTTACCGCAACTGGAACAAGTCAATCCAAATTGATAAATTAAACATTAGTGAAATCACAAGAAAGTCAACAATATGAATGAATGTACAATTAGCTAAAATAAATACTGACAACTTGTTATATAAAACTTAGAATGATTGGCTGAAGTGAGACTTGTTTTGATATATCGAAGTGTCAAAGATTCGTGTCAACTGCATCAAAATATAAATAGGGAGACTATAATTAGATGAACTGTGAAACAGTTTTAAAGACAAAGCCAACTGACATAAACCAGATGCTCTCCCAGTTTCAACAACAGTTTACCTTCTGTACTTTTATTTTCAGAAATGGATTCCAATGCCTTCTCCATCCGAACTATAAGAGCAGAATTTAAAAAAAAAGACATAAAATAATCTAGTACATAAAAGTCTATTACAAAACTAAGAGAAAAGTGAAAGGCAGCAACCTTTAGGTGAGAAAAAGATATTGTTAATGTTTGTTTTGAATGCTATTAGAGTAAACTACCCAAGAGTAGGCTACTTATAAATATGAATCTAAACAATTAATAACTTGTAACTTTTTCAGATGCATATTATTTGATGTGGGATTGTTGGTTTGTTTGTTTGATTGGGGTTTAAAGTCGTACTCAAGGGTATTTCACTTATATGACAACGGATTGTCCAATTCACACTGTTCCTTGCCTCATTAAAGTGGAAAAAACACAGAAGGAAACCTTGTAAAAACCACTCCTGCCATTGCCGGAGCCACATTGACTGACTCACTCATATACCTGATGGTCGACAGAGGGACTCGATCCTGTGAACGGTAAATTGTAGTAGGATTAGTAACCCTCCTTAACCCTGAGAGCACCAGGGCAAAGGGAAACTCATTCTCAATCACTTTCAAATAAATCATGTGTCAAACCAAATAATGTTTTCTGTTTTAAAAATTGATAAACTTCTTGTAATGCTTCTAGGACAACAACGGAAACAAGCAGACGATTGAGTCCAATACAATAGCTACAGGGCCTTAATTTTGTTCATGAAACACAAGAATCCAAAGAATCCTTCCTTTCCTTAGTTTACAACATCAGTGACGAGTTTCCCCTTGTATTTCTCTTATTTCTTCACAATTGTTCGACACATATGATACACAGTCACTCATGAATGACAGATTTCGGGCATAATTTAAATCAACCAGAATACTTTATTTACAAATTCAATAATTTATGTTTTCAGGTGAATCTATATGGATTCTCGTGTAGACAGAACAGGTGATTGAATTAGGTAAATAATAATTCAGGCCCTGAGCTTACAACTGTGTAAATGGTCAATTTGACAAGAATTAAAGTTTATATGTGTACCAGTAATAATAAACATACCCTGCGTTTCATCGCCGGCAGGCTCTTCAACAGTAGGCTGAATTTCACCACATAGTTTCACTCCAGAAAGCCGTTTTAGTACCTTGTCTTTTGTATTATCCCTGGCATTAAATCGCAACTGAAGAACACTGAAATGCAACAAATCAGAAAAATAAATAAAAATATAAATAAGAGTGAGGTAATACATATAAAACAAACATAAAAAAACCCACATAGAAATTCCATGAAGTTATTTATCTCAGGCTTTGTTTTGTTTGATTAGAGTTTCATGTCACACTAAAGTGTTAAAACTCATCTAAATATATGATATGAGACACAAAAACAATCAGATAAATGCTGGATTATTAAAACCAGCAAAAACTAGCTATACTATTAAGGCATCTATACATTAACATTATTTTTGTTATTTTAGGATAATAATTCCTTAGTTTGAACAGATTCTAGAAAATATTGCATGTTGAAACCTGTCCAGGAATCCCACCAATGACTCTCAGGGAGTAAAGATTAGATAAATTTAATTATACCCAAAGCCTCTTGGATTCTTTAAAAGCTAATTTCAGTATTCCACTAAATTTAATTAATAAATTGATTGATTGATTGGTGTTTGCCAATATCTTTAAGGGTATTTCACAAGTATGACGACAGTGTACAATGTAAGTAATTACCACACTTCTAACACAACCATACAATGTGAAGGGTCTTGTGGTGTTGGAAAATTGATCTTTCTCTATTGCTCCTACAGCATATGCTCAGACGATACCTCCATTAGACTTATTTACATGTAGAAATTCTGTATAAGCAAGGAAAATCAGGGAAACAACATGATTTGTGGCGCTGTGATACCTATAAGCATGTTTGTTAAATACATTCTACCCAGCTACAATGATTGTTTGTTTGATTGTGGTTTAACATCGTACTCAAGGGTATTTCACTCATATGACGAAACATTTCCACTTCACACTGTTCCTTGCCTAATTACTGGGGAAAACCGAGAGGAAACCTCGTAAAATCCACCCGTGATTACTGGACCACATCATGTGACCCACTCATATACCCCTGAACGGTAAATCAAAGTAGGATAAGTACATGTCAGCGCACATGCTTCCACTTAGCCATGGCCCCAGGCCCCTACAGCTATAATGAAGATAGACGGGACAAATACAGGACAATAACAGGATGCAATACACACACCAAAAACAGATCGGCTTCCTGTTCCCCTTTAGCTCTGAGAGCACCAAGGCAACATGAATTCCCTCCAAACACCCGCACAATGAAGATAAAGAAACCAATCTTTGTGGTACCCTCGTTTAGGATGCTCTCTTCCGGCCCGACATCTAATTCTGTAGAAAAAAGCCAATTTAAGGATTGGTTTGATAACAGGTCCTTCCAGATCTTCCTCACTTATAGGATACACTAGCAGTGAAGTGAAATACTCCTTTGGGGACTCTACAAAATAATAGAACAGTTTTAATTCAGATATTTGCTTCACACAAATAGAATTACAGTATTATTACCACAAGAATACCTGTTTATGGCTGGACAACGATGATATACAAAGAGCCACGAACAGTTTAAACACATGCACAATGACATCAACTAGGGGAAACCACTAATGATACACTCTCTACATAAAACAAAATCAAACTTCTGTTGATCAACTTTCAAGTCTGTATTTAAACATGTTTCAAACAAGAGAGCTACAAAAAGAGATGATATAGAAAAGTTTGTTAGTCTACATGTACAAAAGGCTACATTATCTCTACTCTCCACACAAATCCTATCTGTCTAGATATGATCTTAGCACGGGGAGTTTTGCCGAAATTGGTGCATGCTATATTCAGGTATCAGATGTGTGTAGCTTACACAATATTGGCAGTGGATGAAGCCACTTTCTCCACTTTGACTGAATGCGTTTAAAACAGGGTCTTCACGTCGTATGCTCCTTTCACAGCCAACTGACCAAGTAAAAACATAGGACAGCACACTTATAGTGAGAAGCCTTAGCCCTTCATCAAACAGCCATAAGTACATGCACGATATTAGGTGTTTGTTTGTTTGTTTGATTGGGGTTTAACGTCGTACTCAAGGGTATTTCACTTATATGACGACGTGCCAGCCCA
>JAQQZZ010090002.1:0-17890 GCA_030265115.1 Mopalia vespertina
CTTAATTTAAACTTTAGGTTGAATTATTTAGCTTTGAAAAATATTTACGAAATAGTCCCCGACGAAAAGAGAATAATAGTGTATTTACATGTCATATACTTTCGTTATTTTTTAATAACGCTTTCTTAGTATGAACTAATACTATACTAATGAGAAATAATCCTCTCACTTGAAAAATAATACTTTTTTTACTTTGACGTATTGCTCTTAATTTAAACTTTAGGTTGAATTATTTAGCTTTGAAAAATATTTACGAAATAGTCCCCGACGAAAAGAGAATAATGGTGTATTTACATATACTTTCGTTATTTTTAAATAACGCTTTCTTAGTATGAACAGATTCTAGTTCAGAGAATTGTGCAGGTTGAAACCTGTCCAGGGATCGAACACACGACCCTCAGAGTTAGGCAACATAATCATCAGCAGTTGCCGGCCACGTGATCCACTCAGACACCCAGTGTTCTATCCGGTTTCAACCTCTAAAATTTTCTGAAGTAGAGTCTGTTCAATTTAAGAAAGTGTTATCTCAAGATAACGAAGATTATTCACTTTCTAAAAGACACAAAAATCATCCACTTAAACATATGTTATTATTGACGCGAATCTTAATCAACTATGAACTGGTAAGGTATACACGAGTGTCGCCTGAATTTGTTACAGCTGATTCATGATGTGTAGTGTATCAATAATTTCTTTTATGACAACATATATAATTCTTATTTATTTTCTGGGTTATTCCCTGTGGGTTGTTTTAATTATTATTGGACAGTGTCAACGTTGGTATGTAAGGAAACAGTCCCATATAATTGACGTAGATGAAAACTACCCGCATCGACAGACAATCTTACTGATGAGAGGAAATCAACCGACTGTCTGGACTGTGCATCTTAATCGTCCTGGTGCAGGAAAGCAATACGGCTGGGGAGAGTTTTAACATTACATGTGAAGGAAACCCATCTGACTGTGTGCGCATTGTTAAACTTACTGGGACAGGAAAATCAGCCACAATCTGTGGAGCGTGTCAACCCACTCGACGGTGGGGACAATATCAACATTTTCTGAATGGTAGGAGGAAAATCATCGGACTGAAGCGTGTCAACACTACTGGTAGGAGGAAAATCATCGGACTGAAGCGTGTCAACACTACTAGTGGGAGGGAAATCATCGGACTGAAGCGTATCAACATTACTGGTGGGAGGAAATCATCGGACTGAAGCGTGTCAACACTACTGGTGGGAGGAAAATCATCGGACTGAAGCGTGTCAACACTACTAGTGGGAGGGAAATCATCGGACTGAAGCGTATTAATACTACTGGTGGGAGGGAAATCATCGGACTGAAGCGTGTCAACACTACTAGTGAGAGGGAAATCATCGGACTGAAGCGAGCCAACACTACTGGTGGGAGGGAAATCATCGGACTGAAGCGTGCCAACACTACTGGTGGGAGGGAAATCATCGGACTGAAGCGTGTCAACATTACTGGTGAGAGGGAAGTCATCGGACTGAAGCGTGTCAACATTACTAGTGAGAGGGAAATCATCGGACTGAAACGTGTCAACACTACTGGTGGGAAGGAAATCATCGGACTGAAGCGTGTCAACATTACTGGTGAGAGGAAAATCATCGGACTGAAACTTGTCAACACTACTGGTGGGAGGGAAATCATCGGACTGGATCGTGTCAACATTACTAGTGAGAGGAAAATCATCGGACTGAAGCGTGTCAACATACTGGTGGGAGAGATATCATCGGACTGAAGCGTGTCAACATTAGTGGTGAGAGGGAAATCATCAGACTGGAGCATGTCAACACTACCAGTGGGAGGGAAATCCTCCGACTGGAGCGTGTCAACATTACTAGTGGGAAGCAGGAAATGGTCGGACTGAAGCATGTTAACACTACTAGTGGGAGGGAAATCATCGGACTGAAGCGTGTCAACATTACTAGTGGGAGGGAAACCACCCGGCAACGTGACCCTTTCTGGTGGGAGGGAAATTATCCAACTTTGGACAGTGTCAACCTTCCCTGGTGAGAGGGAAACCACCCGACAATGTGAACAATGTTAATATTTTCTGGTAGGAGGGAAATTATTCGACTCTGGACAGTGTCAACATTTTCTGGCCGGAGGAAACCACCTGACCATCTGATTGGATTAACAACGGTATTTCACTGTATGACGGCGGTGTTCACGAACAATACATGGTCACATTAACACATCCATTGAATAGCTGAGGGTAAGTTTTGTTGAAAGACATAAGGCTACAGATATACTCTGAAAATACTACAGATAGCCAAAGAGGAGTTATAATATTATTTGATTAGGCTAAAGACAGACTGCTCTTAGCCAGAGGGCACTATATACTGACAGTATAAGTACGCAAACAATACACCACCTTTAGCCAGTTTTATCACAAAATAGAAAATTCCGGTAATTATTCACATACCATTTAAAGCCACTGGAAAACCCAGGTTGGCGTGACTGCGCACGGCCTCTGTTACCCGCCTTAATAAGGTCTCAATAAACACGTCCACACCATCTGAGAATAAAACAAAAAGATAGGCGAAAAATGATTGGTTGACTGATTACGTTCATGGTCGACAAGGCGTTGTCGCTGCAGAAGACAAATGGCTAAATAGAGAAAACTAGTCGTAGACTGGTTATGTTCGTTGTCCACGTTATCGCCACTAAAGACTGTATGGTCGAAGACTAATTTGGTTATGGCCAGTGCGTTGCTGGTTGTGCTGCATATAATGATCATGTGTATGAATGGAAATTTAAGTGCTTGATATAACGTTACTATCATACAGATTCATACGTTCAGTTATAAGGTTAACTAAATGTATAACTTCTGAGCTTTATATATTTACCCTGGAATAATTCCCCAGCCATCTTCTCGTCTTGTTCCTGTGTCTTTGATTCGTCATCCAGCAAACACTCCAATGTACGAGTTACCAGGTTACCGAGATACTCTGAGAGGTAGATAAGACACAAAAAGATATCTCATTTGAGATGATATAAACGCTTTTGATATAACAGAACTATATATTTGTTTTTTGTTTTAATTAAAAACACATCATAATTGGTCACATGCCAGGATGCTCCATCTTCATTGATTAGCAGTCCTCGATATATTTCCCAATTCCCTCAAGCTGTTAGTCATTTTCATCGTAACTTCGCATTTTTCTCCTGATTGTTACCAATGTTAAAAATAACTCCCCATTTTCCTCAAGTTGTTAGCAATTTTCAATAAAATCGCCCATTTCCCTCAAGCTGTTAACAGTTTTCAATGTAACTCCCCATTTTCGTCAAGATTTTTGCAATTTTAAATAGTATTTCTCAATTATCGTTTTTATAATAACTTCCCAATGTCCCCAAATTGTTAGCAATTATTATGCTCTACGTTTGCTCTAACTCCCATATTTGAAAAAACAATTTGCTATTTCGATGTGTCTTCTGATAGAGAATGCACTTGATTGGCTGAAGAAGGTGTGTATATAAATATTTAAAAATTAATCACACTGGCACAGGGATTTCGATCAATTAAAACCGATGAATCCTCCCATGTCATAGATAAGCTCACAGAAGCAAGTTATTATACATAAATCTTAATCTCGAGTTGTTATGGGTAACCTGCGAACATGACTGATACTGTCTTATTCGTCCCAACCTGTTCTTTTGTCGTGCATCGCCTGTATTATTTCTGATGGGTTCAAAATATCTTACAATTTTGATTTAAAACGAATTCCATTGGTCAATCAAAGTAAACCTGAGAACCAGAATAGTACCTGATAGTTTTGACCTACCATCCAATTCTTTGTCCTGCGCCATTGTCCTTTGCTTTTCCGTAATGGCGACCTTACGCAAGAGTTCACCACAGAACATTCCAACAAATTCTGAAAATGTAAAGAGTCTCGAGGATGTGAATACTGTCCTATAAAAATGGAGACTAAAATCGGCACTTGCCGACAGTACCATGTAATATATATTTTGAATAAATGAAGAGAGAAAAATTGGGTTACAGGCCCGACACTCTACATATATGTGTTGGGCCTGTAACCCAAAGGTCCCGGGTTTGAATCCCGGTAGAGGCAAGCAAATTTTTCTCTCTTCATTTATTCAAAAAATATATATATAACCGTCACCCTAGGGTATATACTTTTGTCTGTGTATTTGTTGTCTTAAGTAGGTATGTAATGCGGGTGTAATAGACCAAACACCTACACCATGCAATAAGTAGTGCTCCATACAGGATATCTACTGATATTGAGTTAAGAAACCTTTAGACAAAGTTGAAGATTCCAATTACACTCAAATCTTAGAGCAAAACCATCAGTTAAGGACCTTTTTTCTCTCTCCAAATTATGAATTACAAAATTCATAAAATTTATAAGACCTCATTTCGCCTTTTCCTGATTCGTTTAATTCACTTCATCTAGGCCGAATTCTATCATATCTTTCATTTTTATAAGGTTAATTGTTTACCTCTCGCAAACTCGATGACAGCACTAACCAATACCTAATTCCATACCTATTTAATCTTTTGTATCTTAAGCAATTTAACATTTTAACATTTTAAAAGTGGAGTGTGGTGGTTACAAAATTATTAAACTTTTTAAATGAGACCAATTCAAAATCGGACTTTTAAAAGCTCTTTGTAAGAGTCGAAAGCAAATATATACCAGTTTGTGTGTGGAATTTGGTATATTATTTGCATCGTAACTAGGGTGACAACAGCAAATTTACCCAGCAAAAAAACCCCACTTTCTAAAGGTAAAGATCAACATACTTTGATAAGATCTGTTTGTTTGCTCAAGGATACTTCATTTATAAAACGAAGGATTACTCAAATCTCGCTGTGTCTAACGCAAAGACGATGTAACCAGACCCCCCCTCTCCTCCTGATGAGACTCCAACATGTTTAACAGCGGTAGATTGAAGGGTGATCAGTAGTCCGCCACGCTAACCATTGAACCAAGTCCCCGGAGTCACATTGATTGAACGGTTATCGATATCTTACCATCTGCAGTCATTATCTTCTCGCAATTTCGTCCGGACAGGGACTTTCTCTGCAAACCCTGGCTCTCTGCTCTTTTACCTGTATAAACGGAAACGGCCTCTTTGATTTTATATTTTCTCTTTAGGAAAATTTTTCTATGATTTCGAGCTTAAGAATAAGGGTTATATTGCTACATACCCAAATCATGGGTCAATTCATGTTAGTTAATCAGTCTTTTTCAGTGAACTGTATTTCCTATTGTATAAATTTGGTAAGAACAATTGACAAGTGAATGTTACAGACAAACTTTTCTGAAAATGTATAGTTATCGTTTGGTATGTACGCCTGCTAAAGGTTCCGATTCTAGATGTATCCCCTATCGAGACTCTTGACAAATCTTACATCCCCGTATAGAATATACAACCAGGTCATGGATTGGAGGTCTCACACCTAGGCGCCAATTAGATGGCTCGATGTATCCTCTATTGAGACTCTTGACAAATCTTACATCACCAGCTAGAATATACAACCAGGTCATTGATTGGACGTCTCATACCTAGGCGCCAATCAAATGGCTCGATGTATCCTCTATTGAGACTGGACAAATCTTACATCACCAACTAGAATATATAACCAGGTCATTGATTGGATGTCTCACTCTCTTACCTAGGCGCCAATCAGATGACTCGATGAATCATCTGTTGAGACTCTTGACAAATCTTACATCACCAATAAGAATATACAACCAGGTCGTTGATTGGATGTCTCCTACCTAGGCGCCAATCACTCCAGGGATGGGTGAAGGAAAGCACCCTCGACACCACTGGCAACAAACAAAGACATGACGGGACAATCACAGAACAATAAAAACACATGGCAAACAGATCGGCTTCCTGTTCCCCTTGAGCTCTAAGGGCACCGAGGCAACAGGTAGCTCTTGCCACCCCTTCCATTCAAGAACATTTGTGTTAGTAATACTTCGTATCAGTGGTGTAGACTTGAGAAAAGGAAAAGGTAAATAATTTTGGCACTTCATATTGCTCACAAAACTTCTAACTCACTTTGGTTGGACGTCTAAATAAACTTATCCATGTATTTTCAAAGATAAAGATGTATCATGAGCTTTGGTAGATATTCCTGCCGACGTTTTCAAAACACGAGTAATACCAAGTCATAGAACAAAAAGTTAGAATTTAATATTTCTTGTGTCACAATACTACTTTTTTTTAGCCGGCCACGAACCGCGAGCAAAATATGCTGATAAAAAGAAAAACGGCAAGTTTCTGTAATTTTTCCACATAGAAAAAGTTATGAACCTCTTGTTTTCACCATCAACTGAAAGTTTTGATATCCAATTTTTCTTGTAAATTAGAGCGATTTACTGACTAATAAGAACAACGGGAAATGCTATATGGCATATTTTAGGTAAATAAATGTTATTGTGGTAATAAATAAGACCTAACACATTGCTTGATTTTCCTCTATCACAAATTAAAATGTTTTTTTTGTCTGGGGTTGGGTGTTTTTAATGGACTTTGTCATTAAATTTAAGGTTACAGAGACAAAAGCATTTAATTGTAATTTTTGTTATATACACAGGCCAGTCATGCATATTTGACTCTGCTTCAACGGGTCATCAACCATGCTCACGGAAGGCAGAGCTTGATATTGTCTTGTCACATCTATTACAAGTGGGAACAAAACTCCTGTGATATTTGGCAATTTCCAAAGGTAAAATTTAATCCTCATAGGTGTATTTGCACATGTATAGTAGATATTGACATTTTAAGTAAAATATTGTGGATTGATTGATTCATTGATGTTTAACGCCATACTCAAGGGTATTTCACTTATATGACCGCGGTGTACTCCACCAGTAAATAGCTACACTAACACAAACCATAACATGTCAAGTGTTTTTCCCTGTTAATCTTCCTCCAGTGCTAGGACAGCAACTCAGTAAGATAATACTTAGAACGAACTGCCCATAGCCAGAGGGCCTGGTAGAAAAAGTCAGTTCATCTGGGCAAATTTGTGTTCTGGTGTTATTTAGAAGATGCAGGAGTGCTTGAAAATGGTGATATATCTGCACTGAAACGTTGCTACAATTCAGATATTTAATATCCATATGCATTGGTAAGAAAGTCTGAAAATACAAGGCTGCAGTTTGTATAAAATATTGTTATTATTATTATTATCAGTTGTCTTATTAATACCAATACCATTGTGGTGTATTTACTATTTAAAGTGGAACAAGTTAGATGAGGGATGTAACACAACCTTTAAAGTCAATCACATATGAACCCAAACTTGTTTTTTTTAAACAAATTCTGATTGTATAAAGTTCGGAATTATGTTCATAAATTAAAACACTTACATTGAAATATTATAGAATAGTGTATTATATATAACTATAGTATTTAGAGAGGAAATATACAGTAAAAACCAATTCTACTTCCCTGTGGTCTTTAGAACCTCGTAATTGGCACATAATTATATATTTATATATTCATACATGTTCAGTACATTATATAAGGAAATAAATAACAATATTAGATAGTATTATAGTAATACAAAATATTAGCATACATTTTTCAAATAAATCATTTTAAACTAATTTTAAGTATAATATTCAAATTTACAATTTTGTAACTGCTATCTAATGGCCTATTTTAGACGAATGCACGGTAAATATTTGCATTCATTTAAGCTTTGATTTCATTCCAGGCTTCAGAGGCGTATTGGCAGCAGGGATATCCACATGTATCATGAGGCTGTGTCTTGTTTCCATTTACAGAGAATATACCAGGCATCGCATACTTGAAAACTGTATGCCCAACAATGAAACATGCTGTGATGGGCCAGTGTGCATGAATTCTCAATGTTTAGCCCTAACATTAAGTATTTTGTAATGGTATTTGCAAATTAATACTATACAAAGGAAAAGTTTTTGTATTTCACAGATTAAAAGTATTTGTATTTCAATGCTTTCTCAAGTATTTGACCCAATGTCTACTAAAGTTATAATCGTATTAATCAACACATTGTCAATGACTTAAATATGCTCACAGGAAAATTTGACTAGTCTCAAATTTGACTATTTGTAATCAAAACTTAAAATTTGTATTTCTACTAACAAGTATGTCTTTGTTGAAGTCATGCTATAAATCCTTATGTAAGGAGTAGCCGTTATCAAACCCTATTAAACCTGTAATCCAGGGTGTTCAACATATGGTGAAATTGAACAGAAAAGCCGCTAAAGGCCATCCCTTATATAGTAGTAGTATTTACCTTTCAGTGTACAAATCGCCTGAAAGATGATGGGTAGTCATTTAAAATAATTTACCTGGTGATAAAGTGATGATATCTACAATAGACTAAGACACTAGTCTAGAAATCTGTGGATAAGCTTTACGTGTGTTACATAGTCTAAAGAAACAAATCATCGTAATAAACGAAAAATTGAATATATTGAAAGTGTGAAGTACTGGAGAACCGTTTTACTCTATAAAGAGTGGTGCTGATGCGTAGGCTTTGCTCTCCAGTGTAATAGACAAATCTGGTAAAAATGATAATTTCTCCCAGTTTACCCCGTGTCAATTTTCACACACCTAGTACCCGGAAGTGTAAAGACTAGAATACATTTCGTCTTGCTTCATCCTGAAAGAGGGCACATTTATCACTTGCTTCTAATGTCCTTCGTTTTGAAATGTAAAATCTTGCATTTTTGTTGTATGTCATATTTACCACAGTCTGGTTTCGCGACATTTGACTATAAACAAATTTGTTAGCATCATCAACAATACTAATCATCTTTGCTAGATGAGCATTTGTATCAGCCCCTGTCCCCCATTTGACAAAATATTAAAGCACTACATTCTAGGCCATACAGCCAATGTCAGTGGCGAAAACCCCCAAACATATTCCAACCTATAAACCCATGACTGTAGTGTAATTCAGCACTAGTTTGACGCTTCATGCTATGTTTGTTTAATTTGAGGTTTAATGCTTTAATTAATGTTATTTCACTCACATGACGGCGTACCAGCCTAATGTGAGAAGGAAGTCACGGCAAAAGACAAGACAGAACGTAAATGTTAGTTTTCCATAAGTCATATTTTTCACTTTTGAGATAAATTGAAAAAATCTGTAACTCTGCCAATATCACATGCTTGACTTAGGGATTTATCTTATTGGTTTCCAACACATTAAAAGTCAGTGTTTTCAGAAAGCAGTTTTACAAAAGGTGTCTCTCATGATGTAGAGCTGATTGAGGAAAAACTAAGAAATTGGTCAAAAACTGACGTAGGCACTTATTTTATTAGGGTGACGATATGATACAGGTTAAACCTGTTTATGCTAGTGTTTAAGTCAGTGCTATTTCATATTTTTCACACTGCACTTGTAAGAGAGGAATGATTAATTTTGTTTTTGGATCTACATCATTTTTACATTTATGTTACCTCTTCATCTACACTCATTATTGTATATAATGACCATAATCCTCTCATATTTTTACATCAATTAAAAGGTAAAAATCAAAGATTATTGAGGTGGAGTTTGATGTTATAATATTTTTGATCTTGACATAAGACATGTAAAAGGCAAGGATAACATTATTGTAGATTGTTTGTCAAGAGTTTTAAAGTATTTCATTTAAGTCAACATGAGCTCTGTACAGATAAATAAATATCTGTCTATGATTTTGTTTCTAAAATGTTAATACATTGTGTACATATAAGTTGATCTGAAGCCACAGATAACATATACCTACTTTGTATATAATGAGGGTGCAAAGAAAGTTTACTTTGTCAATTTTCTTTTTTTGAAGGGGAAGTGTATATATACATGTTTATTTCAATCTGTGTTTTCAATGATTTAGGTCAATGACTTGTTTACATACTGAATTATCTAGAAAGTTCTTGTGACCCATTTCACCGGCCAGTCAATGTTTATTTACTTTCATTATTCTTGTAGTTTCTCTGACGCTGAGCAGATTGTTTTGAAATCTGTTGATTGGGTAAAATTAGGTTTTCCAGAGTGTTCTATGTGATGTTATTCTAAAATTATATCTGGAAACTTCTGCATCTCGCTATATAAGTGAGATAGATTGTATGATTTTTTATCAGTCACAAGCCAGTCACTACTGAGTATAAAGAGTGATCAGCCAGCCAAGCCAACGGATATGGGTCATTTTAAAAAAATCCTGCAAATAACGGTAAAGACGCTTATGAAAAAAAAAAGTTTTTTTCCCCAATAAAACAGAAATTATATTGAAGCTTTTCTATTATAAAACAACTATTTGATACAATTCCATTGTCTGTCTTAGTAACCGAGTAACGGTAATGACCATTGTCTGTCTTTACCATCAACCGAGTAACGGTAATGACCAACCTAATAACGGGGAAGAAATAATGATGCTGTCAGCAGTCACTGTTAATACCAATCCACGTTAGGTTATATGAAACACACTTCTGACCTTGTAAAGCGTGTGAAATTTACCCTACAATCATCAACAGATAAACACTTAATATGATTTTTAATTTGAAACGTCTAGTAACGTGAAATACCTGAACTAAGTTAATTCTACTCTTTGTATTCGTTATGCTTTTTAACCAAAAACTACATTAAGAGATAAAGATGCCAACAAACACACTTGACATCCAGTTCTGTAATAACGTAGACATCTAGTACATCCTCTAGCAAAAAAGTATACTCTGTAATAGCTGTCGATTTCAGGGAAGTTTGTGCTGTTATAGTGCATATTTAGTTCACTTAATTTACTTCATGGTTCCCATTCAGGGTCCTTATGGGTTTGGCTTCATATTTCCTCTCCATCCTGATCAATATTAGCAAAAACCCGTCCACCTATCATTTTCTACAGGCATATTTCTAAAAATAGTGAAGATGACCGATGGAAGTTCTGAATTTTAACATGGGAAAGATAGGAAAATGGAATATTTTGACATTCAAAATTCCTCCACATGTAGGGATTTATGACAGGCAGAATTCAATCATAGCTATACACTGCATGCAGATAATATGTATTTGTTTAACACTTGATTTAATGCACATGTTGTAAAAGCTTACGGTTATTTTCTCACATAACGGCGTGCCGGCCCAATGGGTGAAGAAAATCACCTTGACGCTACTGGTACCAAAGACAAGACAGGACAATCGAAGCCCATAATACAAAGACATCACAAACAGATCGGATTCGTGTTGCTCCTTAGCTCCAAGAGGACCAGGGCGAAGTAAGCTCTCTCACAATCACCCGCAGCATAAAAATGAGTTTATATGTTAGATGAGTTTATCATTTCAATGCTTTGAATTGTCATTCAGACTTCATTGTTTGATATATTATTTAATAATTTCACCCTTCTACAGCTGTTAGTCTTATTTGCAAATTCTGAATCATAGTTAAATTTCAAACCCATTGTATAATATCAAGCTTAAATGTCTTTACCGTTATCACTTGGTCATTTCCGTTATGGAATAAAAGTGCGTCGTAAGTCGACAATTTATTACGGGAATGTTTGAAAATGACTAGGTATTTAACCAGTCAATCAAATTTCCTGATTTCAAAGAAAAACATTTTTTTCATATTTATTATTTCACGTTGTCTCACGTCAATTTATGTTATTTTACGCAAGTTTGGTCAAAATGCACTCGTCAGAAATTTTTGGTGATGTATGTTGTTCCGAATGACGTGTAAGATTAGTTTTTCGTCATGTAACATATAGCACACTGGAAACGTCAGGTATCGAGTTTGTCGTGTATCAAAGTACACGGGAAACGTGATGAAGACAAACGGAAAGATATCGTTCTTAACCAGCCACTCACAGGGCAGTAGAAATCAGTTTTCTGCTTATTTTACGCCATCATCCGAACACATGGTATCTCTCTATATAGACGACTATGCAGACCATGCGACATAGCGCTGCTTATTTGTTCATAATTATGCTGGATTTCTATTCGCACATGAACCTAGAATCGCTGTCACTCCAGCTTTTCAGCGACGCTCTACCGCACAATCACGTGTATTTGGTCGACCCAGATAACACGATACAGGTTTCTAATTTGCCCACAATGAACACATCTATGTCTTAACTTTGGCTTGCGAAGATGATTATACGCTCAACGAGGGTCTTTACCTAAAACGTTAAGAAGACACGTGCATTTTGACCAAAATCACGTAATATAACAAAAACTTACGCGAGACAAAAATTGTAACACGTTTTTCTTTGATATCAGGCGATTTTATTGGCTTGTGTTTTTTAAACACTCACGTAATGTAGCTTCGACTTAAGACGCACTTGGCCCACCATGGCTGGAACGTGTTTGTACTGCGACTTCATAATAAAGATAACTTCTGTCGCAAAAAGGCTGCAACGGCGTCACGAATTTCACGGACTCGCTTATTATAAATTTGCAAAGGTAAGCACCGATTGCACAAAAGCAAGTTTTCTCTATTTATTTGTTCATCAATTTAACATGGAATTAGGTAGTACCACAAGGCGAGTGTGATTTAGTATCCAAACCCCCTCAACAAACAATATAAACTTTTCCAAAAAAATGTTGTGCTCATAATTTGGGTTGCTTCGAGAACACCGGCAACAGGCCAATAGAAGTGAAATAAAGGACTGATGTACTTTTAAACAACATAGGGCGTGTTTGTGTTTGTTTGATGTAGATACAATAGCCGTAAGTAGTCTTTCTCGTTCAACACATTTCTAACAAATAAGTCTACTCTATTCAGGTGTTTAAATGTTCTGAAAACTTACTACGGTACCCAAGTGCTTATCCACAATTAAATTCTTCAGCTTAATGATAAACACCAACATTATTTGTTTGATGTCGGTTTCAGCCATACTCGGGTGAAGTTAACGATGGCGTGTCCGTCCAAAGAAACCAGATTTCTGTCGTCCCCTAAGATCGTGGAAATAAACACAAAGCCGGAAGGCAAAGGAAAAAAGTAACAAACTCATATGACAAATTATACACTTTTATTCGCTGTTCATTCAACATACTACAGTTTTTCTATTATTCAGCTCCTGTCGATCTCTCCTAAAGAACACACGAGAGTTGACAACAGACAGAATATGGTCACCAAGATTCCACTCTACCAGATTCGCCACATGACCAGATTATGTATTTAAAAAAACATACCAGATTTACTGACTTCATTGTCGTCTTATAGAATATCAGTCAGGCGCGAGAAACTAATGTACAGAATGTCAGTCAGACAGAGAGTCAACACCGGGGTCTCCTGTCACATCGATCATCAGTTCAATACAAAAGCAACGTTCTACAAAGCTGCTTGATAGGATATGAATGGCGCTGTTGGTAGGATGATAACCATGGTGAGGTATCCAATCTCCAAATTAGTGGTCGCACGGGGCATGTCGTTCGGCATGATTTCGAGATTTGTATGATCTGAACGGATCACTTGACAGGCATATCTGATAAATTTAACTTAACGTTTAATTGGGGCTTAACGTCGTACTCAAGGTTATTTCACTTATATGACGGCATACCAGTCCAATGGGCGGAGGAACTCACCCTCAACGCCACTGGCAAAAAACGAAGACAAGACAGGACGCAATATCAACACGCCAAAACACCGATCGACTTCCTGTTGCCTGATCTGATAGAACCAGAGCAATAGGCAGCTCCCTCCAACCGCTCGTGGAATTTTGTGTACATAAATCGTATACTTGGGATTTCCCCTGGTCGCCATTCTATAAATTTCCTGGATTTTTGTCTGCAGTGTTTAAAGCTGCTACATTGGGCCAGATAGCTTTGTATACAATTATACACGATGGCCCATAAACAGTGGTGTGATCAAGTTTAATAAAACTGCAGGTATAAATCCCGTGTTAACAAAACTGGTATTACTGTCTGATTGGATTGGTGTTAAACATCAGAACCAAAGTCCCTTGGCTGTTTTAAATGAATTCTGACAACAGTGTTTCATGTTTGGGAGTTTTCTGCTGGAACCCCAAAACAGTGCAGGGACGTGAGCACACATCTGCGCTAACAAACAATAGAGGAACACGCACAATAAACTAGACTATCTCCTTATAGTTTGTACTATACAACAGGAAATTTCTCTACTTGAGCCGTTTTTCTAGTTAGTCACATAGCCGGTTTCAATAATAAAAAACATTCTGTAATAACTTATATTGTTTCTTCTTAAACTTAGGGCATTATATCATATAGGTCAATAACTCTCTCTTTTTACAAACGTATGATGTTATAAATGGGCTACAGTATGCTGTACATGATAGGTATAACCAAAGAAGAAAAAGTCTATACTATGATGAATAACTAATAATGGTTTATGTTTCTACAGAGACGAACTTATGGGACACATTTCGTCACAGATATCGGTATCATAATGTGCCCCAGAGGTTGCGACCCCTTGTGAAATGTTCCTTACATGTGTTCACAATATTAACCAAGACAGCCAATCAGGACTGTACTCAACTGTACACAATTCTCTACAATATAACATCAGTCTTTTCAAATAAAAATTCACTTCAGTGGAACGAATGTAACAATGGGAGTTCATATGGATTATCTCCCTTTTAAGACTACATGACTGCTAATGTACATGCGACAAACCCTCCTAAAAACCAAGCTGTACAGTAAGTGAGTGTAAGGGCGCAAGACAAAAATAGGAGCACTGGTATAAACATGATTTCATTAATTTTAATAAAAGCTATACTATCATAATTTTTAAACCTTAATTAACCCTCACATGTAATGAATAACTGTAAAGTTTAGAAAATTGAAAAATGAAATGGTAAGATGAATAATATACATATGTTGATATATTCATGACGGTGCGTTAGGAGACAAAATGTAATTTAGCTGCCCCAATGTTATTTCCCCATTCAGACTTTTGTCAACACACATTCATAGAATGCATTTAAGTCGACGTGTTTCTTTAATCCTATTCCCTTACTATTTGCTCACTAAGTGTTCTTGCGATTCAAACTACCTACCAACTGAATGAAGATACTTTAAAATCTCTTAAATCATTTCTGGGTTAACACACGATGACGCGACCTTAAAATAAAATTTTAAAAATTAAAAAATAATTAAAAAATTTATGGCTTTTTTCCAGGTAAAATTTGACTTGGTTTGATTGATTGGTGTTTGAAGCCATCCTCAAAAACATTTCACTCGCATGACAGCAGAAGTAAACAGCTACACCTAACATAACCATAAACTGAAAAAGTTGATAAATGAAGACAGTTGGTCAAGGCTTGAAACATACTACGCTAATCCATTTGTTTTTTTGGTTATGTCAATGCAATGGTACTAACAACATTGGTTACAAACTTAACATGAATTTTACCTTACCTCACTTTACCAAAAACTCCCGACCAGAGAATATAACTGTCAAAATACATCTATACTTTGGACTTTAAGGGTTGAGGATTTTGAGGAGGGTTTGTCTACATGCTATAACATCATCTCACAACATAAAATATCAAGGCCAATATTTACAGCAACATTAAATTTGATAGTCCACATTACATTAACAATCCAGTATAGGACCACATTTATTTGTTTAACATTTATCTCAATCATTTTACTGAGTGTTTTCAGTACAGACTATAAGACAATATAATACACATATATTTTATTTATACATATCTTTACTTAAACATGTGTTTTTCTTTTTTTTTATTGGATACATTGAACTACCTATCCCTCTCACCTATATATAGGTATGTATATATGTACACAAAGGTGATGTCGAGTGAAGGAGAGAAGTAAGGTTTGTAGAACAGAGTTGGTTATTGTTACAAATCTTAGTCCTCTCTTCACTCACTAAATTTATATTTAATACAGTCCCACCTCCCCCATAAAACACATCCACCGGTTTCCACCGATCTACACTATGGATTATGTACACAGAAAAGGGGAATCCCCCACACCATAAAGGGGCCAGAATGGGAAATCCCCTTTGTCTTTTTTTTTTTTTAGAGATTGTATGAAAATAGACACTTGCTTACAGCTGTTATGCTTGTCTTTGACTTCAATCATTGTCAGTAGTGGTTTAACATATCACATTAAAACAGTAACTTAATTTAAATAAAAACGAGTTGGTAGAAATCTCACTTTGGTTCAAACATATCTGCTATTTCTTTAGCTGAACCAAGTTTTGCAAAAAATTGAGAAAAAAAAAGTTGATTCCATAAAAATAGGCAATACATCAAAGAATATTTTAACAACCATAAATAATTAGTATCAAAGTGAAGATCTCATTTTGTTATGCAAAGAAAACCTTGCACTATAAAACAGTCATATTAAAATGGTTATAATGAACAAGTATTTTTCTTTATATTGATTTCCCCTGACTATAGCCAGAGTCTATCACCCCAGTCTGTGCCAATGCGGGTATATATCTTGTTTGAGATAAGTGTGTCTGTTTGTCTGTCCGTCAGTCTGGGTGAATATCTGAATGCAAAAAGTTTGTATAACAGTAAATTCTGGTACACAAAGTCCGGTCTAACACAGGTATTAATTGAGCCTAGTCATCATATAGTCACTGAGCTTGTTGGTAACCTGTAACAGAGAGAACAAGCCACATGAGAACTAGTGGGAATCACTGGAAGAGATCTATATGAAACAACAATAAACATTAAAAACAACAAACTTTTCTTCAATAATGCTTTGTAAGTTACATGTGTGTGATATTTTGTTATACATCTTTCAACTTGCCCCAAACGTCTCAATATAAGATGTTTATGGATTTATTAATTGATATTTTAGGTTTAACAAAGTATTTAAGGTTATTTCATTCATGACCATGTGCAGGTGTATGGGTGAGGGAAACCCACCTAACCCTCAATGGCAATCACAGGGCGCAATATAAACACATAAAAACTGGGAGTATCAGGACAACAGGAAGCTCCCCCCAACCACCCACGTATATCTGAACATACAATATGATGCAACTTGCTGCAGTGTTACAGTACTTAGCAAAATAGCAGAAAGTAAACTAGGACAATCTGCACAGCTGGTCTATAAAATGTCAACAAGATCCTCATACTTGTCAACGCACAATAGTAATGCTTCTGAAAGCAACCCCTGATTATGACAATGTGTGTCAAATAGGATACTGTGAGACCTTTAGACTCAATAAGCCATCAACTATCAAATTAATCAATATATATATGTGGGCTATGAAATATGGCATTTTCAGCAGTGGCAAATAATTTTAAGTTTCTAAAATTAAGAACTTTTATTAGATACAGAGAACAGAATGTCAGTCCTGTAAGCCAAAACAGTTCTTGTAGATTATTCACTTCAGTGTCTCCGATAGTTTGTGTGTAGCACATGAAGGCAAAACCCTCAACATTTATATTGTCTTATTTTTTAACATTCAACAAAAGCTTGTATTGTTTGTCCTAGATCCTTGGACGTGCAATAATACGGGTGTATACGGTAGACACGTAGCAGCTGACTACCACCAGTTTATCAATTCTAGAATGAGTCATTGTCACAACAGCACAAATGTTATCATATCATTAATAATATAGGAAATTTGATGTTGTGTTGTTTGTAACATATTACTATTGTTTAACTAATTATTGCACATTATATCAACACTGATCAGTTGTTAAATATAACTGAAGCATATGCTAAAGAATTCCCCATTTATAACTATCTAAATTCGCATTGTTGGTACTTTGTTTGATTGGGGTTTAACGTCGTACTCAAGGGTCTTTCACTTATATGACGACGTACCAGCCCAATGGGTGAAGGAAACCACCCTCGACACCACTGGCAACATACAAAGACAAGACGGGACAAATACAGGACGTAATACAGACACCACAAACAGATCGGCTTCCTGTTCCCCTTTAGCTC
>JAQQZZ010090013.1:0-17888 GCA_030265115.1 Mopalia vespertina
TTGCCAAAGCCTTGTGTAGGAAAAACAGGCCCGGCCTACATTAGCAATTGCCAATTATTTATGTATATATAGTCTTATCTGCTCGAACTACCGCTGGGAGCCTCCGCGGCCGCCTCCGCCGCCTAATAGAATTACTTTGCTAGCCCCCCCTGCTGCTATATTCATTATTGTAATCCAAGGGGTAACTAATTTGCATATTCGTTATTTTAATCTTACATGTCAAAGGTTAGTATGTGATCTACTTTGGTTACTAAAGTATGTCAGGATAAATAATTACATTCTTAAGTTCATTTAATATTATGCTTTTCTTATGCTTTTGATATTTGATTTACTCATAAAAAAAATATTACCAAAAGACATTTTGCAGGGGTAGGTAAGCTCACTGCTCTAGTTGGTAGAGTGTTTGGTTGCCTGGGTAACCAAAGTCACGAGTTTGACTTCAATTAGCAGCATGCAAATTTTGCTTTCTCTACATATAAAGACATAATTTATGAAAATTGTAATCACCTCCCCAAGAACTGTTCTATCCAAATTAAAACGAAAAGGTATCCTACATTATTTCTCAAATTCTTGGAGTATTCTTATTGCCTTCAAATCAAGTTACATGTGTTTTGGGCTTATTCAATACAACACAAAAAGTGTAGTACATACATATATGGCCTAAAGAATATGGGCGCATTGAAAACTGGGTTTTAACTAGTATAACTAAACCAAATTCTTGGTCAACATGTCTTGACACTTTAACATGCTACCTTTGAAGTGCTTGATTTTCATAACTATTCGGGTCAGAGTTGTTTTGTTTAAATGTAGCAATCTAAACATGTCATAGTGGCTTCAAGGCTTACTACTCGAATCTCTCAGAACAATATGTATGTCTGGTTTTTGTCTGCTTGTATGTGCAGAGATATTTTGACAATTCTCTTCTTTTAATGTTAGCAAAATAGTTCTTCAAATAAACAGACATACCACCGGGCCTGTGTGTTGTCCACAAAGTGTTTAACAGGATTGCTATTTTTGTTCTGATGTTTTCAAACAACAAGCTTTAGACGAATGTAAAGTACACGATTACCAACACTGGTACAGTGTACACATTTCTGGGCTGCTATTAAATACATCAGTGACTCTGGGTAAAAATCTTAGTGTTTACCGACGCAGCCAAAATATCAGTTCTTTGTCATCCGCTGACAAAGGTCTGCAATAAAACACATACTTTTACTCATATTTGTCTTTGTATTTGAAACTATGCAGTAGAAGGATAATACAGTATAGTGTAATTTGTAGTGTAGTGCTGCCTATTGCTCATATCCCAACTTGGTGTATTTTGTACGCAAAGTTTATGTTGAAAACACCAATATGACATTAGAATGCACACAGAAATTTAAATTCAATGCTATGCTGTAGCACAAAAAATACACATAATGATAAAATACTACTCAAAAAGAACTTTTTACACATGAATTTCTTCCAAGGTTCACCGATCTGATATCGCCTCCAATCGTTGTTGGACAAATCATCCTAGGGAGCTGCTGCACTGAACAGAATCCAAACAATCGAAAATTGGAAAGAATAAACAAAAATTTCAATTATATTACATATGGATATTAAAGGCTCAGGCTGTCACAATTCAACCTTTTCCATAATTAAAATTCATTTTTCTATAGTCTTAATAATATTTTATTAGCGCACAAAAGAAGATATTATGGTACAGGTAAACGTGTGGTCTGGCAATCTGTATGTTGATGTACATGTATATCTGTTAGTTGTCTCTACCATCTACCTTTTCAAGCAATATTGACAAACTTGTTTATAACGATAAACTTAAAATAGTCTAATTTCAATAAACTAGGTCAAGTACACGTTAAATAAGAATTGGTTCAATTGTAATCTCACTCAATGATGCAGCACTTTAATCTGTTAGGACATGTTGACCTTTTTCTTGGAATGACTCTCATGATTGTGTGTACCATACAAAGACATTGATTGTAATAATAGATGGGATGGGTATTGATGTGTGTTTGAAGATTTCTATTCTTTGTTGATTACTATTGTACATGTAGGTCACATTGGCAGGGGATGCAGGAAAGGTATTTTCGTGTTTTCGGAGTATTTTTTATTTTAAGACAGTAAAAATAACCTTGCGAAACCGAACTTGCCTTCTGGCTGGATGTGTTGCCAACGTCATAGATGTCAAGGCTCACAGGCACTTCAATAGGAATTATTTACAGAGGCTGTGTCCCGTTTTCAAACGGCATAGACATATTAAAAAAGCTCTACAGTTCTCAGGGCTGCTTTGGAGAGATGTTATCTTGACACTTTATAAAATATAGCAAATGGCAACTAGAAGGAAACAGTGTCAGAGTGGCTGTTATAAAGGCCAGTTACCAGCGAACTACAGACATCTTACCAGGAAAACTTGTTTATTGTTTGTAACCTTAGCCACTTTGTCTTCCCACTCAAGTTTAGCTGATTACTGGCATCTCTCCTACTTTATCTACTATAGTAAACCTAGACTGGCCAAATTGCCTAAAGGTATAATTGGTACTGTATATTATATCAGTATACAGAGGACAATCTATATACAACCAACATGATTCCAAACTAATTGGTTTTAAATTTTTGATTGACTATTTGATGGATTGGTGTTTATTAATTAAGACAGGTATATTGACTATGCTAGAAACATTCTACCCTAAGCCAAAGAATTGTCCCAGGTAGAATGCTACACACTGTCGTTGACAGTGGTGTCTAAGGTGGTTTTGGTCACCCATTGGGCTGGCACATCGTCATATAAGTGAAAAACCCTTGAGTACGACGTTAAACCCCAATCAAACTAACCATAATTATGACAGCATGTGAGCCTAGAACACTTACACAGGTATGCACAGGTAGCATCTTTCTCTTCAAGATATTACCAATAATTGTGGTTAGTTGTTGGAGAAATTTGTCAAAAACCTGGTTCAGGTAGCCGGTATAAATTTTAAAAAAAAGAACACTGACACAGGGATATTGATTAATTAAAACTGATTAATCATGTTCAGAGAAAAGTTGCTTAATATAGATCTTACTCTCAAGCTTAAAGGGAAAGGCCACTGATTTTTTTACCTAAACTTATTATTTTTATTGCGTATTTTTAAAGACAACCATCTGTATTGCTTTTGCATTTGAGTAAGCATAGCCGGTTATTAATTAATTTAACAGGCGAGACTGACGTCATTGTTCGAAACAGTCAGTCACCAATTTGTCCGTTTATATACATATTTAGTCATCCAAGCGCAATGTTAATCTGTTGTATACATATCAAAATAGCTCTTTGAGTAACACATATGTTTAGCATGCTTTCAGTTGACATGCAGTTTTAAAAAACCTTTGAATGAAATAACCTTAAATAGGTTGTTAAACCCCAATCAATCAAACAAAACAAACAAACAATCCATATATTCTCAGAACCAATATTGGTCTAGGTCAGAGACATCTTTGACAGAAATACAGGTGTAAGTCCCTTTTGTTTTCAGCATACATGCAACTGCTGTTAATTAACCCCACATGAGTTACCAGGCCGGTGCTGTTGGGACGAACAGACGGAGTCTTTCCATGGTTATGCAAACTTATCTTAGGAAGACCGATTAATAGGCTTCACAAATTGTTTACAGTGTTCATCTTAATTTGCATTTTGCTATTGATTTTGACCAAATTTGTCGATCCGATTGTCAAGTTTGTATTACAAAGCAATTTTGCTTTATTTTTTTTATAAATGCACATTTATGTATTTTTAAAAAGCAGCAACAAATACATATGTTAGATCATCTCACAAAATTTTAGAGGATCGATTTTTAGGTTCTGCCGAAAAAGATTACAGCACAGGCCTGGTTACACAACCTTTAGTCTATCTACACCAATCAAGCCGTAGGGTACCAGAATATACAAACTGGCTTACAACTGTTGCCTGGCATTGTTGTGTAATGCATTATTATTTTGTAATGTTTACAGATCAAAAGAGCCAGTTTTACAAAGCTTCGTAAAGATTCGAAAGAAAAAGAAGAAGGAATTGAAGCAGAACCAGAAATTCGTGAGTAAATGGAACACGTTTGGTATTAATTTATCACATTTATGATACATTTGTGGCCACTCTCAACAGATAGAGGGCCCAGGGTTATCATTTCTAATGGTCTGTCTTTTCATCAAGGAAATTTGTCTCAGCTGTACCTTTGGTCCTGTGGCTGAGGGCAGTATAATTAAAGTATATTTATGCTGTCTGCTATGGAGGAATATTAATTTTGCTGTTCACTCTTTGAAAGCACACCACAGTAATGTAAGTGGAATACCCTTAAAAACAGTATTTAACACCAATCTATCAACTGATGTATCTTTGGGGCTGTTCTACACACTACATGCTGGGGCTTGTAATTTACTGCAGCACACAATATCAGCATATCCGTCCTGCAAGACCAAACACGAATTCTTATTTCTGGGTTAGGGTTAATGCTAAAACTAACCCTATACAAAACTCTAAACCTTAGCCACAACCTAACCTAACCTAACCGTATCCTTGAACATGACACTAAAATTGATGTCATATTTAACATGATGGACTGACCCTAATAACCCATCTCAATTGCTTTGACCAAAGTACCACATATTTTCCTGCACATCTATTGGAGGTTTGGCCATATGGCTTGTTTTTTGTTTATTACATGGACAATTGTTGTAAAAAATAAGCATAATTTAGATTTCCTACAGATAAACTGTTAAAAGTTATGATAAAGAAAACAGGGTAGCAGTCACAATGTAAACAGATATTCAGGAACATGTCTCTATGTTTGCAAAGGAATATAGGCTAGGATCTAGTTTAACACTTCTAAATTTGTCTGCATTTATTAAATGTCTGTCTGACATTTTTCATTTTAATTATCTACTTTGGGTTGACTACTCTGCTCTTCTCTTGTGTCTTTGTTGATTAGCAGTGTTACAACTTTACAGTTTTATAACGAGCTAGTCAAAGTAGACGGTTAACAGGAAGCCAGTTATTTGTACACGAGACACGCCCCTTGAGGCAACAACTAAGACTAGCAGCTTATGTTATGTAATCTTGGGGCTTCTTTGGGAGTTGATCCACTGTGAACGGCTTTTGCAATTTGCTGCCAGCATTTTCTAAATGTCGGAGTTAGGCACTCTATTTATCATGGCTTTTTTTTTTTTTACAACTCTACTCCATTGTACATGTATTTCAATCCCGTTTCCTATGTGAATATAAAATTGAAGGAAAGCCAAAGAGAACTACCATCATGTTGTCTTTAGTATATTTAGACATCCAGGTGTTCACTTCAATTAAAACGTACTGCACACCTGGAAATCTCGGCTATTCAGTACAATTTTGTTCCTGTCGCATCAGATATATTTTCTTCAAAGCTCCTATTTAGCATTGAAGGGAGATTAGTTTTGCAAAGGTTTGGCACAAAGAAGGACTAGGACCAATCTGTATGTTGCTTTTATATTGTCCTGAAGCGTAGTTCATTAATAATGTTTAATGTTTTCAGCCCATGAAATAGATCCAGTATACAGTTTGTTAAAATGTGCAGCAGATTTACCAAAGGTGGGGGCATGCAAGCCGTGTGGGAATGCTACATGTACCGGGCACAAACACGGGGGAGAATGTGGGGGAAACACATCACAAAGTTCAAGCCCATCATCTTCAGGTATTTACCCAAATCTAATTATTTATTTTTTGTACTTATAATGTTATCCAATAATGAACACATAGCTGGTAATGTACATGTATAACAGTTATGTAAGTATTTTGTATTGGAAGAATTTTTTTATGCTTGATTGATTTCAGTTAAATTATATGTTGCAATAAGTTGACATTCTTCCCAATAAATAAAGTATGTTTGTAGTTTCTTGGAAAAAACACGAACTATTTTAATATATTGATATACCTATATTAATGCATGTGTTGTTAAGTTTATTTATAACATGATTGTTACAATTATGTTGATGTTCTTTCCAATAAAGTATTTTGTATTTTCTTAGAAAAGATACCAACTATTCTAATATATGAATATACCTATATTAATGAGTGTGTTGTTATGTTTGTTTATAACATGAGTATTACCATTCTGTTAACATGGAAGTAGGTATATTAACATACTAACAATTTTAATTTAAGTTTGATGTTTGAGTCTGACTATTAACTGTGTGCCAAAACATGCTCTGCAATTTAAGACAATGATCATCAGGTCCTACAAACTTAAATGTACCTTTTTGTTTCTGTCCTTGGAATTGAAAAGTCGTTCAAGAAGATGATGCACATAAAAGTGGTCAGAAATGTCTTTGAAGGCATCAGCTTTTGAGTTCATCCAGGATAGGCTATTTTATATCTCTCTCAGAAATCGGGTCCACTTTTGAGGAAAAATGTCAAGATCTACAAAAGAAATGTGTACATTTCTGTTAAAGTAGTTGCTGAAGCTTACTGGTGAATTCTAGAATTTTATTAGTTTTCAAGTTTATAGCAAAAATCACTTATGTCTATGGGCAGTTGTTATTGGTCCTGTAAAGCTAGCTTTACTTCAACTATTTGATCGACTCAAAGGAGTCCATGCCTGAAAGATAAGCCATCAAAATAAATGAAGAAGTTGTTAATTCACAAATGGCTTTTAATACAGGAGATGAAATGCTTTATTTATCCAATCATGAAACCGTGTTTTTGATGGAGTACTTTTTTTGTTTCACATATTTCGTTGTTGTTGCCAAAATCAGTTTTAAATGAAACTTCAATTACCAGAATGTCATTATTCAAAGCTTAAATATAAATTTTTTAACTTAAATTAACATTCAAGATTCAAAACAAGGCATTATCAGCGACAGAAAGGGTAGTTTGATTTAAACATTCTAACATATAAGATAATCGTGCTAAAGTTTCTTAATCTTGTAATTTGTATCTTTTATCACTTTATCTTTCGATTTTCTAGTCAGATTTGTATCAGTCATTCCAACTCTCAGTGTTATTAGCAGTTTATCTATGGGAGACTTTTTTGAGACCATGTCTGTAAGTACAGCTGAACTAAAAGATGATAACCAACATTGACGTTTGTGGGCAAAACACGTATGTTTTGGGTTTTATATTCTGTACTGGCATAATACCAGAAGGCGTTTTCTGAAAACAGCTTATTCGTAAGTTTATACTACAACAATACTTCAGTTGAAGACAGAAAAGTGTAATTTAACCACAAATATGTTTTAGTCCCATTTGTTTTGTAAAGTGACCATTACAACCACTGCACCAAGTTTTGTGGTTTAAGTTTTCAAGAAAGCTGATTTTGGTGATTGTCTTTTTTTTATGAAGGACATTAATTATTAAACTTGTTTCAGATGAATTTAAAAATTTGATATAAAATAGTTAAAAATGCACATTACTTTCTGCATTTCACTCCATACATTAATAAAGGAGTTATAATCCAGAAAGTCATAAATGTATTCATTGGATAGCTAAAGTATGTCAGACATGAGATCTCTGAAAAACATTATATTTATTTGATTTGTTTGATTGGGGTTTAACGTCGTACTCAAGGGTATTTAACTTATATGACGACGCGCCAGCCTCGACACCACTGACAACAAACAAAGACAAGACAGGACAAATACAGGACAATAACAGGACGCAATACAGACCCCACAAACAGATCAGCTTCCTGCTCCCCTTCAGCTCTGAGAGCACCAGGGCAACATGAAGCTCCCTCCAACCACCCGCTATCTTTATTTGAACTGTTTGCTGTCTATAATCTGAGGGTGTCGCCCAGGACTTGGAAAATATGATATACTCCTACATGTTGAACAAGAACTCCTACATGTTAAACGAGAACTCCTACATGTTAAACGAAAACTCCTACATGTTAAACGAGAACTCCTACATGTAAAACGAGAACTCCTACATGTTAAACGAGAACTCCTACATGTTAAACGAGAACTCCTACATGTTAAACGAGAACTCCTACATGTAAAACGAGAACTCCTACATGTAAAACGAGAACTCCTACTTGTTAAACGAGAAATCCTACATGTTAAACGAGATGTTTAAGAAGATCTGAGTTGTCTTCAACAAGACTGCTTGCCTGCTAATTTTGTAGCCAGCTTGCTTTGAGTTTATCTTACCATGCATGGATTAACATAACAGTAAGTATGTTTAGTTTAACAAGAATTAACATGTTTTGCTACACCATTGAGAGCTAAGAGCAGTATGATGTGAACGTAGCCATAACTTAGCACATTATAGTGCCCTTGAGTTTCCACCTATCAGCCAATCAATAAATTTTTAACAAGAATGAATTCATTGAATGTATATAGTGTTCCTCCCATGAGAGTGCTACTTTATTGTCCATTTGGAATAGGCTCTTTTTAACTCCATGCTAACTGAAATGAGCACAGATATTCCTATTACCTGTAAATACATTAGGTAATATCTCTGGCCATCTAATGATATAGCATAATGTAAGAAACACAAATTTAGACTCATCTGTGATATTGGAATAGAAATGTAGCATTTATTAGTTCCTGTTACTTTCGTCTTGGATAAATATTATCCTAGACTCTATCCTCTCCCGTTCTCCAATTTCAAACATTTTGGTATTTCTGCCAAAATCAGCTGGGCTAGAAAACAACCTGTCTGTGTGTTAGTCTGATTTAAATGTTATTCCTGTGATTTTAAGGAGAGCTGTGCTTTGGTTCAGTTAGCTGTGCAGGAGACTTCTTCATTGTGATGCCAACAAGTTTGAATCTGACATCTTAATGGAAGTTGTCAGTTATCGCAGAACTGGTTTTCACCAAACACTATTTGGTTTACAGCCATGTGTAATATCAGAAAATGTCACAAAATATTAGATTATAACATTCAAGGATAATTGTTTTTAACTAAATATAATATTTAATATATCTGATTTAAAAAAGTAGGGTTTGACTAGAACAATGGGAAATTTGTTGTTCTGTAAAATAGCTGATCTTGTTCATTCTGAGGTCTATTACTGGTATGGAAGGTTTATTGCCAATTCTCATTTAACTGCCAATGTGAAATGTATTCACCATTGGGGGGGATTCATGGTTCACACCTGCCGCCTTTTGACTCAAGACAATTGAGTTATGATTTTGTCATCCCTTGGAGCAGGGAAGGCCTTTGAAGGTATCTTTCTCTTGCCAAGATGCTCTCAGAGCTGATTATCCTGTCTTGATTTGTTGCCAGTGGCTTCAAGGGATATTCCCTTCGCCATTGGGGTGGCATGCAATTATATGAGTGAAATAACCATAAGTATGGCATTTTTTGTGGGTTTTTTTTTGTTACACATTTACCTTTCTGTAGACCGTTCGACAAGATCAGGCTGCTGTTTAAATTAATACTGAATTATAGTATAGTCAACAAATAACACTGCTAGGATTGGTTTTCTTTTTCTCATTTATAATATAAGGAGTGTAGATTTGTGTGCTTGCATTGTTAGTGCTAACAGCATGGGTGTGGCTAACGGAAAACTGTTTGCTCAAGAATCCCTTTTCACTGGTGTTTCTGGTTCATTTACAGGAATGCACGATTTAGTGGCTCAAAGTCTAGGTGGAGAATTTAAATATTTTTACAAGATGACCAGTCCGACGAAAAAGAACTATAGTGCATTTGATCGAATATTTTGAAAGATGTCTATTCCTTAGCACAATGGGTTGATTATTTGTTGTCTGTGGTAGACATTTTTTGAGTGGCAGCCCCCAAGGCTCTGCTCAGTGGGCTAGTCGAAGGCAGCCGTTAGTTTTCTGAGAAACCCAGATTATCCTGTGGAAGGAAGCAGTTTTGGAAGGAAATTTGGTCTGTTGGAAACAGGATGTGAGAACCATTCCGGAAATGGTTTCCTTGGAAAGGTCTTCAGAAATGTTGAGGAGAAACAATTTCAATTTTAAGGAAACTGTTCTTGTTGTATTGCCGAGGTTATTTTTGGAGAAAGAAATTGCCAGAAAGAAAATGTGTTCAGCTTTCTGAAAGGTGAAATAGCCTATGTTTGTCCCTCATGGATGCTTGAGTCCAAATTAATCCAACTGTTTTTGATAGTAAAAAGCAAAATTTGTTTGCACAATTTATGTAAATAATGTTTTCGAAATTTTGTTATTTTGCAGGAGTTTTATGAGAATTCAAATGTCTTCTTGTTTTTTATGTCATCAGTAAAATCAGGAAAGTCCCACCATTTTAAAATTGAGAAATATTGTATTGTTAACATAACTTTTTTTGCCACCTTTTGAGAAACATTTGAGTCTATGTTTTTGTGGTGTTTGAATCTTTAACAAAAGATTTTGATAAGAGTTACACTATTAGTTAATTTGGATTTAATGTTTGTACATCATAACTTACCCTATTCCAATGTACATAATAATATATCTTCAGGAAATATGTAAATAATATACCGTATTTCAGTTGTATATAACTGAGCCCCTTGATTAAATAGTGCAGGCGCTATTTTTTTTTTATACATATAGTATACAGAGTTATGAAGTATTGGATTTGTTTTGGAAAATTTGTTTATTGTTAGCTTGTATTCTTAAAAATAATAATTAATGATATAATATTTTTATTATTTATCTCCCTCTTTATAAGAATTGCCTATTAAGTTAATATACAAATGATGATTGCAATGATTAACTTACCTACTATATTGATAAAAATAGAAACTGAAAATAGTGTAGGTGAAGTACAAATTATATTTGCCAAAATACCATTATATCATGGCATTTCACTTGAAAACTTAGCTCAAATAACAGGGATGTTTATTTTCAGATCATTGTTAAAATCTCTTGAACTCGTATTTATGGAATACTACTAGTTAAGAGGGATAAACTCACCTTTAACTGAGAAAAATTTAACATTTATTTTTCAACGACAGCAAATTGGATCCAAATTTTAGATTCAGTCCTATATTTTATCCAAAAAGAAAGAGTTTTCAAATGTAGGTTGTCAATTTTCAACTTTTAATAACATTTATGACATGTGACATCAAAGAGCTGGCAAAACATAATTTTGTTAATTAGAAAATTTGAATTTTAGTAAATGACTTATGTCAATCCCTGTTATTGTTTATTTTGTTATGTGTGAAGGAATTACAACAGTGCTCAATTCACTTACATGTAGGGTGAACCATATACAGTATGGAGTGTATTTACTTAGCTAGACTACATGATTGACTAGTACACATTCTAATTCATCATAACCCTAGTTAAGATCAGTATAATCAACAGTATAATTCATAGTGTT
Organism: Mopalia vespertina; assembly: GCA_030265115.1. Lineage (NCBI taxonomy): Eukaryota > Metazoa > Mollusca > Polyplacophora > Chitonida > Mopaliidae > Mopalia > Mopalia vespertina. Next base: position 11,270 of record JAQQZZ010090013.1, read on the forward strand.
TGTATTGAATTTTGTTTTTGTCTTTGTTTTCTCAAGTCAGGTATATAAGTGAGACACATGATGTGGCTCTGGTAATTGCGGTGGTGGTTTTTACCAGGTTTCCTCTCAGTTTTCCACTGTAATTTGGCAAGGAACAGTGTGAAGTGAACAATCCCTCATCTTATAAGCAAAATACCTTGAGCACGGCGTTAAACCCCAATCAAACAAACAAACAAATTAGTTATGTTCTGGTTATTCAGATTCATTTTGATCCAAATCTGAGGCTTTGTTACATTATTTTTGCTTAGGTACACACTCGGCTGAAACTCATTAATAGATTGTACACCGTGAGCAATCATATGTCCACACCACTTCCTTTGTGAGATGGATGGTGAACACCCAAGAAATTTCTCTTTCTGGTATTATTTTCCAAATAAATAATAAAATCTATCTGCCAGAAAGACGAGGAAGTAAAAATAATGCCATTATCCTAATATTTAGTGTTCAGTCTCTATATTGTAGATGTACTACACAAAGGGCACGAAATCATCTCTTCAACACATTTAGTGTACACAGTTATTCCCCTTTGTACATATCTTTGTTCTGAAGCTATTCATGTATCACAGTTAAATGAAGCCCAATCTTGTCTGTTTTGGATTAAAGTTACACTAAAGTTAAATTTTGTTAAATGTATACATGTACATCTCATTCTGAGTTTTTCTTTACTGCTACATGCACATTTGTAACTGAAACAATGGCTGCTTTCCATAGTACATGTATGTTCAAGTTCCTACAGCAAAAGTCACGGTTAAAGAGGACACATAGAAAAAACAACATGAACGGAAAAAAAATATATAGGAAATACATGTATTATGTACACTTATAGCTGCACTGTGGCTATGGAAGTACATGTATGTCCAAAGTGTACTCAGGCTGCTTTACTAAGCATTGAAGGTATTTAAATTGTCCATCCTGTCAAAACACTGCACACTGATTGGATGGTTTTTGGATGCATTTACTGCTGCACACCACAGGCTTCATACACTTGAAATAGCTATTAGCACAATGTTAACAATCCATCAACTAATTATCACACCAATCACTCAGTCAATCCAACATAAGATTATTGGGGGCCACAGAGCGAAGCCGACTAAATAGCTTACTCCGGCCCCTTTCCCAACAGACTCATGAAAACTTCTCTTTACTTAGTGCCACGAATAATTAATGGTCTTTGCATGGATGTCTATAGCCGAAAACAATACTTCGCTTACTTCTTTTTTCCTTAAATCATTGGTTCCTGGAGCAACTGCCAGGTGTTCCCATGTGATAGGTCACCCTGACCTTCACTAGCCTCTGTGCCTAGCCCTTCTCTACAAGTACCTTGATGTGTTAATGCCGGAAATAATTAATGGTCTTTGCATGGATGTCTTCAAGAGAAATAAACTTGTTACAATATTGAATTAGTTACTAGTTTACTTCCATACTGTCATTTAATATTAATATAATAAAAATTGTATTCATCCAATACAAATTGAAATTTTCCTACCTTGAGTGAATAAATATTTTCTCTTTGACGAAATATTGTTGTAATCTCTTTGATTGTGTGATATCTTTAATATTCTGCCATGCAGTGTTTTGGGGTAAGAACTAATGAAACAGACAAAGTAAAACCATATTTAATTCTGCTCAAACTTAAAACAATCAGATTTAAAAATGGAATCAGATTTGGATTTTAATTTGTATGAGTTTCTTTATGAGTCCGTGCCTCCATAAAGCTACTCAGCTGGATATATTAATCAGTAGTAGTGTTTGTCACACTCTGATGCCCTCACTCATACTGTATAAAGGGTAGTATATTCCTAGCCTTGTCATGCTGTCCATATCTAGCACAAGTGGAATATTATTTTTCCAAACACTTCACGCTTATGGTTATGCCATACTACAAATGTGGTCTGGCTGGAAATAAATATAACGTATTAATTGTTAATGAAATGGCTGTTAGAACAGTTTTAAACTCAAATCAGTGAATTTATTTCAGTTACTGTGGCAGTCAATGTGGTGTCTGTTCTTTGGATCTATGGAGTTTACGTATTAGACAAGACTAAAAGTTTCACACAGATGCTTCAACACCTATTCAAATTTGTTTTCGGAATAGTTAATGAAATTAGCAAAAAAAGTCTTACCTTTGTTGAAATTGGTAAACATATTCCATTAACCTGCAGCTGTGTTTTTTTCACTGTTACGGCCTGCGACATTATCTTCATGATTAGCATGTCTGCCTACTAATCCTACTTCGATGTACCATTCATGGGTTTGACAGAAATGTTTACAGGTGTGTTCTGGAGATTTTTGTGCACACAATTTATGTTAAATACATTAATAGACCATCAAAATACACACAGAAATAAATGTTCTATGCTATGCTGTAACGTAAACATACACAAAATGATAAGAAAATACTCCTATAAAACTCAATTTTTACAAATAAATTTCTTCTAGGGTAGACAGGTCTGGATTGAGACCAATTATTGACCATCAGGTATTTGAGTGAATCAAATGATGTGGCTCTGACAATTGCGGGGGTGGTTTTTACAAGGTTGCGTCTCAGTTTTCCTTTAACAAGGAACTGTAAAGTGGACACTCATATAAATGAAATACCCTTGAGTATGATGTTGTGCCTCAATCGAGCACACGAATACTTTTAATGATCTGTACATTACATTAATTTTTTCACTGTAATTAAGTTAGGCTGCAGATTTATAATTGAACAATCTGTTGTCATATAAGTAACTTCCCTTCATACCAGTGAAATACAACATTAAACCATGATCATACAATAAGAGATCTCAAACTGAAATAGTCCATGCTGATGTAGCATATGTGGTGATGGAAAAGGACATTTTCTGTCATGTGCCAGTCCATCACACGGATCTTTCATATTTCAATCACTACTCCAGTATCGCCAAGAGGCCTTCAACATGGGGAGCAACAGATTAAATATAGTTGGCTGCAGATCTCCCCATGTAACAAAGCTGGAGAGTGGATGAGGTATTCAGTCGAAAGAACATATATTTTACAGCATCATTCCATCAAGATGAATTAAAACTTAACTTGTTTGTTAATTATGAAATTACTTAAACAAGTAAAAATTTTATTGGGGTCAAGGTCATTATGGTTATTTCAAGGATAAGGTTGTCACAGCTAAGAGATTGCTGGTATAGGATGAATACATTTATGTGAAGTGATGTGCTTTTTACAAGGTTTCCTCTCGGTTTGCCACCGTATTTAATCAAGGGACAGTGTGCAATGGACTATCTGTCGTCATATAAGTGAAACACCCTTGAGTACGACATTAAACCCCGATCAAACAAACGAACAATCATTTGTTATTTGTTATTTATATTTCAGTTGAGAATGTGTACTTTGCCCAATTTACTTTTAAGATGAGGATGAGTGAAAAAAGGTTCACTGATTGCCTATTTAATATTTATTACAGATCTGATATTGAAACAAAAAGGTAAATTCGGCTGAAATCCAAATTGGATTTTTAATCAGTCATATGTATTAAGAATGATGAATAAATTACAGCTTCAGATACTCCAAAGAACTGGCGAAAAAAGCTGAATGCACGCATGAAAAGCTTTTCACTGGATACCCCAGACTCCCCAAAACAGTTAGGGATTGACGAATCAACGAAAAAGAAAAGTCATTCATTCACAAATACATGCGTCCCCGGTACAGCTTTAGGTTTGTAGTTTATTTTCACTTGATTTTATTTTTACAATTGTTCGTTTTATCTTAATTTATTGGCATTGGTTTATATTGTTTTCTTTTTTTATATTTTATTTATTTATCAAGGGTATTTATTTACATTTGACGTGACAGAAAAGCATTGGAAAAACACCTTGTTTTATTTGGTTAAAACATTTTTTACTAGTGTGTTTTATATTATTTATATTCCCCATCACAAACATATTCTATTGCACTTAATTAATTTGTTTGTTTAGATGCATTGTTTAATTTAATTATATAAAATTTTAAATATTAGTTACCCATAAATAATTTATCTTGAACGTTTATATCTGGTAGCATATTTTTGTGTCTGTTGATCATCAGTGTGAGGCCGATGATTCCATTCAAATGATGCACAAATTTATTGAAACGGTGGAAATCTAAAATTTTCCCGATTTTAATTGATATTTGTTTTGATTATTTTTGAATTCATTTCTGTGGTTTTTCAAAGATTATAAAGTGAAAACATAATATGCTACCAGAGTTTGAGATATCACATGGCTTGTTAATTTTTGTCTAAAAAATGTTTTAGTTAGGCTTTAATGACAACTGTTCCAGAGTAATCTAAACAGAAAGTGCAAGCATTGATAGTTTATCAGAAATATCAATGTGTAAGTCATACGCGCCCACTGCCAACCTTAGGCATATTAAAGAAGTGTGATTTCTCAGATCTAAAAAACAACACCCGCAATGCAAAGTTTTCATATAACTGAAATGCACCAAAATGAAAATGTACTTCTATGTACATGTACCATCCATGGGTTCGAGTCCCACTGTCGGCCATCAGACATCTGAGTGAGTCACAGGATGTGGCTCCGGCAATCTGGGGGTTGGTTTTTACGAGGTTTCCTCTTGGTTTGCCACCGTCTTTAAGCAAGGAACAGTGTGAAATGGACAATCTGTCGTCCTATAAGTGAAATACCCTTGAGTACGATGTACATGTTAAACCCCAATTAAACAAACAAACAAACAAACCAAAATGATATCTAACTGTTTAGATTATTCTGTTTGTAAACCATGTAGATAGATGCCTCTTACTTTTATTTCAAGCAGATTACCATGTTTAACTGCAAGGCCATAACTCTAGCAAGCCAGTGGTCTGTTCTTCATGATGTTGTGGCAGAATAGTGTTGAACGCATCATTCTGAAATGATAAACTAGAACAAACTGTTACATTGTGTAGAATCCCACAAAACAATTTAACACCCAAAATGTCTAAAAATTTAAAAATGAGTATCTTGATTACCGGTACATGTATTTTACTGATTTTTTTTATTATAACAAATTCATTCATGAAAAGAATTGAATTAAGTGAAAAAATGTTTTGTGGAATTGATTCTACCTCCCTGTGAACTTAATTTGCTTACAATAGTTTTACAATTATTTTACGTCACCCAGCACATTTTTGGTTTTCATTTTTTTTTCTATGCACACCAAATTCTGCCATTTCAGTCTCCGACCCTCCGAGGAACTGGAGAAAGAAATTGAATGCACGCTTGAAAAGCTTCTCCGTAGATGCTTGTGACCCCCCCTTAAGACAACCAATATCATTCGAGGATGTCATCAAAAAGAAAAGTACCTTTCCCATTATATGTTTAGGAGGTATACCCGTTGTCACTGGTGCATGCTAGACTGCTTCATGTCCTCTTCGTTTACTTTTCAGTCTGTCAGGAAAATAAATGTTGCACATCTCCAATACCCATGTTTTATTTATGTTTCTTTTGTTGGCAAATGTTAATTGTTTTGTTCACGTTCTTTTATCCAAGGCAAATAATAAAAAGGGTGTTAACTCATTAAAACACTTTTTATTGTTTGTCTCTTTTGATACATTTTATAATTTTCTGTTCTTTCTTTTTGTTTCATTTGATCGCATAAAAAAATAAGTTGACCCTTTTACATTCAGGACAAAACAAAATACACATTTTAAAAAATTCCTCTTTCTAGTAGTCTTTTAATGATCATAAAATACTAATTTTCCCACAGTCCAAGACTTCATACAATAGCACAGCTTTTTTATTCCGGTGAATGGAAAAGGAAAAAATAAACATATGTGTGGTGGAAATACATGTAGTTGGGGGAGAATCAAGACGCCAGGGGACAAAGTTAGCATTTTTGTTGTCCCACAATAACTAGTAAATATGAGGCCCTGCACACATATTATTAATGTTAATTCAGGGAATTTTACTGAGCTTATAGTGAATTGGATGTACAGCATCTTCATATTTGTGACAACATGCTTTATTTTTAAATCACAATTGGATGCTCTTAACAGATGTAGATAGCCCTACATTCACACATCTATCCTACACATTAAGACATGTACCATACAGTATCAGATATATGTCTGTATGTGAAGGAACTGTTCTGATTGCTATAAAGATCACAGGATGGGTTTAAAGGGCTGGAATGTCACCAGATAATGACAGTACAAGGTTAGTTTGGAAGTAAATACTCTTGGAGAAATCCTTAAACACTAAGAAAACAAATTTGGGAGTAACCTGCTAGCCATAATGCAGGAATATCCATGTTTAAAATTAATGAGGGGAAATTTTTTTTTTATAATTTGTTGTGGGCTAGATGTAAACAACCACCTGTGTAGATTTGTTTCCTCTGTATACATACTTTGAAAATTATTAAAAGTACATGTAATGAAACATTAAAACGAAAGACATAAAAAAAATTAATATGAGAAAAAAAATGATATTGATAATAGACAATATTAATTCTACCGGTAAAATGCCCACTCACAGAAGGTAATGGCCTGTCGACCATCAGATATATGAGTGAGTCACAAGATGTGGCTCCGGCAATCGCGGGGGTGGTTTTTACGAGGTTTCCTCCCGGTTTT
>JAQQZZ010090024.1:0-17888 GCA_030265115.1 Mopalia vespertina
AATATAAACATAACGTTTAATCTTGGTTCAGGTCCATGGGCAGGTTGCTCGAAGCGCAATTAAATTTTATCTGCTATTAGATGACGTCACGTCATGTTGAAGGTCAATCTCTAACCCCGTTTTGGCGATTTAATCTGGTGTTAGGTCTTACGAGCAACTTGCCCCAGAGATAAACGTGATGTTTAATTTTCGAGCAAGTTATGATCACGTGATACCGATTTTCAGTGACATCTTCAAGGTAAAATGAGCATTCTCAAATAAAATCAATTCTACTTCCGAGGCATTGACTCTCAGATATACCCGTGCCATCTTGTTTTGCACTTTTTTTTATTTGCTCGGCTGTGGCATACGTCGCCTCAAATATTGGCGGAAATTAATGCGCGATGGCCTGGCGTAGCCTACGAGGGTTGTTTTAGTCTCGTCCACTGATGGTACACTCGCGAGAATACGATTGGTAAAATGAGCTGATATGGATTGATGCGGACGGTTTGGTGAGTAGGCCACTTAAGTATTCATGTTCCAAGTTATTTCCAGTTTTATAACAAATAGTGTTTGTCTTTATTTATTATTATAGTATATACATTAAGAGTCGACGTTGACAACCGCAACATAAGTTAATTTAGAACAAACATTTTCAACGCGATACCAACAACCAAGTTCATTCGACGGCAAGCTTAATTTTAGTAGTCCTAGTATGTTGATATGTTCGTTAATTAAACAGTGTATATGTCTAGTCGAATTGAATATGCTGTTGGGTATATTTAATAGGTTTAAACAAAATTCGTGAAATTATATTTTTAGGGTATGTTTGTTAGTTGTCGCAAGTATTAAACGGCAGGAGATGTTGTGTGCGAGTATGGCGTTGCAGACAGAACATTTGGTCGCCAATTTGTGTAGCTTATTAGTAAATTTAGCTTATTAAGAGCACAAGACGAGAGCATTTGGTGCATATATGATGCATTGTAACGATAGTTTAGTGTAGACGATCAGGTAGGTCAAGAGGTTTGTAAGTTTTGACATCACCTGTGCGCCTTGAACAGGTACAAAAACACTCTAGTTAAATTTGAAAGTAAATGTAAAGAAGGATTTATTTTTGCAAATGACGTATATCTAGTCATATATAGGAAAGTAATCATAAACCTCTCATATATGTTGATTTAAATTCAGTATAATAGATCCCAGAAGGGTATTTTAGCTAGGTAGACATGAAAGTGTAAAATCATAATACAGCCCACAGAGCTGGCCGAACGGCGTTCCGTAAATCTTCGGATAATTTGATTTTAAATTCATTTTTATATACAGTAATTCCGTTCTTTGTTTTTGCTACAGCTTGAACAATAGCCCAGTTATTAGAGGAGATAAACACCAATAACAGCAGAAGAAAAAACATAAAACACCTCGAACATATTAAAGACCACAGAACTGTGTATCAAGTGATATATGTCGAGTAAAGAAAGTGAAGTGTACAAGATAAACAGGCTTATATTGTCTTCATTTTATCGTTTACATATGCTATTCATATTTGTTACAGCCTGCAATCTGATGAGAAGGAATAATAATTTGAAATAATCCGGGTACTTAACTAAGATATCACAGGGGTGCATTGACAGCAAACTATATCCTTACCAAATGTATGTAGAGCACTTGAAAAACTCTCTAGTATTACCGAGGCTGGAATAACGAAACGGTAACTTTATTTTCTTAAATTTAATTTTGATTTATATTAATATGCTTGATTTAATAGAAATAATAAAGAAAATTACAGATCAGCAAATGATGGAATTAGCCTCTATTACATATTTAAACCCTGATTTGTTTAAGTATTGTTGCTTTCTACTGAAACTGGCAGAAATCATACCTTATTAAATCTTAAATTGTAATCTAGTAGGATATGTTTTGCTTACATAGATATATTTAGCAGTAATTCGATCAGGTATATAATTATAATGCCTTTGTTGTGACAGGACGAGGTCCTCAAGTTGGAAGTGCATGGCATCTAAGGCAGGAAGAAATGCTCTGGACAGAAATTCAGATGATGAGTGGCAAGTAGACAGGATTGTTCCTGGCCGAAGTAAACACAATGTGTGTATCTAAGACATTTAGTGCTGGAATTTGGATAATGTGTATCAGTTTTCTCCAAAAGGAAATTACCACTATGGTAACCCTCCCCATTTCAATGAGCAACTTTCGTTTCCCGAACGTATGATTTTGATACTCCATTCAAGTTTGGAACTATCTTTTTTACATGAATTTAAGTGATACCAATACTTTTAAAACAGCTACAAGTGGCTTTCAATGTATTTATATTGATATCAGAGTAACAAAAACAGTCTGATTGATAACAGTTCGTATATTATACAAAAAGAATGCACTTCCATGAACCTATTTAAGAGGATATAATGAACAAAAATGTGTTTTGATAACAGAAACTTGTTGTTTAAGTCATTTAAACTAGAGATTGTTTTAATAATATTAATAAAAATATTTATTTTCTTCAACAGATAAGATTTCATTGCTTTACTTATTTCTTTACACCTGGTGTTTAGCTTTCTATAACATTGAGGAAAAAAGGTGTATATTTACGACAAGTCATTGACAATGCATTTTAATTCCAATGAAATGTAGTCATTCTAACTAATGTTAATGTTTATGTATTTATCTTTTCATGAACACATTTCATTTGATTGGGTTTTTTTCGTTTTTGGGCTTTGTATGATTACACCCTTTATTTTAATATTTTGTCATTATCTTGTTGATATTTATATAGGGACATGAAAGCAGCAATATAAGAAACTAGTTAAAATAACTAATCCTTTTCACTGTAAATATAAGGTTTGTTTAAATGATGGTTTTGATATCGAATGTGCACAACATTAGGCTGGGATTATGGATAATACATCTGTAATTATTATATCACCACTTTAAGTCTTGTCTTCGCTATAAGTTATGGTGTAAGTAATGCTAGATGTATTGTCATATGAACTAAACTAAGTGTTTATTTCAGAGACAAATAAACACTATAGTCCGTTTAAAAAGTGTTACCGACCCATAAATGCATTAATGTGTTTATATGTTAAACACAAAATAATGTTTAAAATATATAAACATTGTGTTTAATGGAACTAAACACAGTGTTTTTTATTTTAAACAAAGTGTTCAACTAACTCAAACATAATGTTTAGATATTGGCTTAAACACATTATTGTGCTTAAAAAGTATTACAGTTTCGCGTTTATTATTTCGTTTAAAACCTAAACGTTTGGATTTACAGCGTACGATTTGATATTTGTTATATTCTTTATTTTTAAAGCTCATTAAAACCTTTTGACTGCATGTATCTTTTTGTGCCTTTAGATTCACCTTTTATAATATTGTTTTGGGTTAATCATGTTTTGTGTTGATTGACCTATGACAAGTGCCTATACATCAGCCACACTGCATGCCTTAGAACGCGATGGTCAAGCAAAGGCCAGCTCTTGAATCTGATGATCGAGATAAACCGTGAATTGTAAACATTGATATAAAAAGGTTGGTATCACGTTATTCAACTCTACTACCCGATGTAACGAAGCGTTTTATATTCACATTTTACCACAGAATATAACTGCTATATTAATTCTCTTCTATTCAGTGGACGTTTTATGTTTATATTCAAATGGACCCAAATTAACCCAGAGTGTTTCCAGAGTGGTCCGCGATCTGTTTCGAATTTAATTATATAGATGTAAATATAACTACAAACATGAGTTCATAGTTATTATTGTAATATGAATATGCATAGTAAATAAAACCCATATAGTTTAATTCATAAAAAAGGGAAATAGAGATACATTATCAAATCTTAACAAATAGGAAACATCATAAAGTATTGCTATAAAACCAAACTATATACAAACTATTTATAAACAAAATTACTTAGCTCTACATGTCCGTACTGACTCCACTGTTTAAACTCAATTTAGAACCCACATCCGTAAAACTTTTACTCTACCAAAGCTCTCAGAAGAGTGTCTCGTTTATCGTTCGCTTCTAAAACTAAAAAACAATTCAAGTCATTCTGATATAAAGTGTCACATCTGCAAGAAATAGTCATGAAATGGCAGTTACCCATTAAAAAACAAAGACCATGCTTGTTTAAGTGCTGCTATATAAAATAGTTACTGATTTAGAAGCATGGTGAATGTTTTAAAAAGTTTGCCCAAGAGATTATTTACCTTTGAAAATTAAACATAAAATATTTGCTTCATGTTTTGTTCCATCGGATTGAAACAAACTATTAAAGCTAAAAAGGGATTAGTTGAGACAAATTTCCAAAGCTTGTCCGGGCAGGGATATTTGTCTTAACATTGGCATGAACCAAGCTCATTGGATGAAAACAATAGTTAAATTGGCGTCACTAATTCAGCAGCATAGAAATCCGATATCTTTTTTTCAGATTGTATTGTTGGTTTTATTTGGTAGTCATGTGTTATATTAAAACATATGATTACAAAGACTACTTTGGAATAATGTATTTGACTTCACATCTGTTTCATATGTTTATAAGGACACAGTATGAGCGTTGGTCACTCGGAAGGGATCGCTGTTTGAATTGAATATCGTTGGACATATACATGGAAATAGGGAAGTCATTGGCAAGTACGGGGTTGATTTGAACTAAATTATTTACTCCTATTTTTCTACCTGCTTCTCAAATGTATTCCCCTGTTAAGCTCAGTTTATCGCGTGATAGATGAAAAATCTATCAATCTTTCCGGGTAATCATTAATGATTCATCTTACTTACTCCAGCAAAGGAGTATAGGCCGTCATTTTGTCAACAGAGGGTGCTTCTCGTGCGTATGAAAGGTAAGGTCTGTTGGTCTTTAACTCTATTGAACTTGCGAAGCTTAATCCCTTTTTAAGAATTTTAAGAGTGAACAGTATGTGTAGATTGGAATAATTTTCAGTTTAACGGTTATTCTACTAGATAAACTAATTGATTTTGTTGGTCAGCATTTAATACAAACATCATGCTCCGATAAGCAGTCTACGTCATTATAGATTTGTCAAAACTAATATCCTCATAATCGACTCTAGCTCCCACAAGACCTTAAATATGGCGCTGTTTGTCATTTCCATTGACATGAGGTTGTAGATGTGTTTTATTAGCATTTCTAGTTTATAGACTTCTGATTGATGTTAATGACGCAGTAACAAATTTAGATTATTATCTGATTCCTATTTTAAAACTTATGTTTACTTCTTAGAAGGATTCAAATAATCAGCTTAATTTTCAAATAAAGATTTTGAAATTGAAAGTCTCGATTTTGACTTGATGCCTGAGCGGTGCTATAGTAATTTCACTCGGTTATTTAGGAATGTATTACCAATTGAAACATTTTACATATAACGGTTTAAAAAAGACTGTTATTCAGATCGAAGTTTAATCATAAACAACTCCACAATGATCATGCATACATGTCAATGTCCCAAATTAGCAGACACCTTAAAAATCAGGTACAATATTGTTACACAAAGTTAATCAAATTAGAAGAATGTAATTACCATGAACCGTGTGCCGATGGTATGAATTTATTAATATCCTTATTGTTCCCGCTTTGTTCCAGTTTTCTTTTCAATCTACCCAACGCCATATCGTCCTGAAACCAAAGATGGTGAATACTTTATTTTCAATATCAAGTGTGTGGGTGGCATTCGCTGTTACAATTGTCCGCGTCAGTGGATTATCTAGCGAAGTTGCATGTATCGACAGCGTTTTCTGGAGAAGATTTGTCGACTACATCGGAAAGATCTGACTTTCTCCGATATAGTGAGTCTCCCAGAACAGACAAAAAAAGAGACGGCGTCCGACGTGACAACGCGACATTATTTGAGAGTTCCCAATAGATGGCTAATAATACGATGACAAGATCTCAAAGCGGCATATTTCCAATGGGCTACATGGATGCACCATGAGTTGATTAACGGCTTCTTTGTTCTTATATCTGGGAGGATTTCAAACTACTTTGTGGCTGTGCTGAGCATTGAGCGATTTATTGCAGTTCGCTTTCCTTTAAGCATAAAATTTACACCGATTTCACAACATCCTAAGAAGATAATCTGGAATGTGTGTCTTTGTTAGCGCTTTGCTTGTACCGAATATCTTCAGAACCGAGTTCTTTAAGATTCACGAACCATATATTAACAGGACAATAAATAAGTTTACGCTGACAACATTTCACAATTCAAACCAGGACTTTTATGTTTATTACACACATGTTATTTTGGCGCCTCTTAGATTGCTCCCTATCCTGACCGTTTTCTTCTTTAATTTGGGAATCATTATTGTTCTGAAAGGTTCTAGCACAAATATTAAAAACATGAACGCTGGTGACACAAAACGTCAAGTGAAACAAATTAAGATCACGCGAATGCTCGTTGCAATTGCTTTCATATTTGTGGTATGCATATTTCCGGGCCTAGTTCATTCGTTGCTAACTGTTTTTTATCGTCCTTATTATTTGGATAACCAAAATCTTTGGGGAGCCGTTAATAGCATCGTCCCACTGTTTGATATCATCAATTCGACAGTGAACTTCATCGTATATATTATGCTGAGCGCAAAATTCTACGCAATATTTCTTCAAACATTTTGTAGAAAGCATACGAAACAAGAACAGAAGTTCGCATCAAATAACAGTGAACAAGAAGCAACGTTGAATACGTCAATATGAGAAACGGTAATTTCTGTGAGCGTTTTGACTATTAATCTATTTTTATTAAGTAGTTGTTATCAGGGAACAGTTGTTTAAATATCCATCCAATTTAGTCCTGCGTTAGATGACGTCACGTAATATTGAAGGTCTATGTCTAATCCTAGATTCTAACCCTACACAGGTTACGTGTTGTGCGCAAATATACATTACAAGGAACACAGCCCAGCGGCCTTAAATGAGACAACTATGACCGCTCTGTTTTTCGCTCTTCCGACTCCCTCCCTTCACAGGCTCGCACTGCATGAGCATACCAATAGTAAAAATCCATCTCGAAGACAACAACAGCCTATACTTTAAATTAAATTATTCCGTAAACAAACTTGTAGTGTTGTGATATTTCCAATTCCACCGTGCGATTGTTCATCTTCCAAATTTCCGATAACAAAAAAATCAAACATGGCCGCTTCCACTTCAAATTTAGTTTTCTTAATTTTATAAAACATACAGCACAAACATGAATTGGTTGTCGCGAACATAGTTTACAACATGTCTACCTCACAATCGCTATAATTTATGGCATCAAAACATCAGAAAAGTTGCTTTGGAAGATTTTTTTGTGGCGTTTTTCGCTGTTTTACATTTCAGCTGAGTCTGATGGCGTTGCCACGGCAGCCTGCGATGCCAGGGGAGGCAACTTCCTATTTCTGATTGGTTGTTGACAGTTTACTGCTAACAAGGGGGAATAAGGAAAAGACATTGTTGAGGCCACGGGAGAGTTCTTTTTCTGTCTTTTTCGGATTAGAATGGTGTTTAAACCTCGACATCGGTCATAGTTAGGTTTTTTGAGACCTCTGTCGTCATTTTGACACCTCGTCAAAACCCTCGACGCCTGGGGCGGCTCGGCTTTTGACAAGCTGTCAAAAACTGACCACGGCAAATCAATATCTCAACCAAATTATTGTATAGCTGAACACTTTTCCACCGAAGCATATAGTTAAGTGCATACATGGCATTCAACGCGCAATTTTTAAGCAATGCAAAAACATTTTCGTTACAGACATGTTACAAACCGAAACGATGAGAGTTAAAAAAGTACAGTTAACAGTTGAAAACGTGAACTACAGTATGTTTATAAAAGGTTGAGATGTTGAGAGAGACTGAAGCGAGTGAAATGACTGGAAGCTCTGGTAGAGATTGTAGTATTTGGTGTTAGTTTATTTGAAGATCAAATGTCTAACAGATACAAAGGTTACCATTGTTTTATGTTTGTCAAGCCCTGAATTTGTCAAGCTGGAATAAACTTATTATAATTAAAATTTGCCAGCAAGTTGCATTACCATTCGTTGAAGTGTAATGTTTAATGTTACCAATTTTCAACCAAATTATTGAATAGCTGAACAGTTTTCAACCGAAGTAAATAGTCCGCTACGTCAATAGCATTTAATGTGCAAACTTTACGCAATGTAAACACATTCTACATCTGCAGTTCAAAACGAATGACATCACAGTTTAAAGAGCACAGTTTGTTAAAGGTTGAGATTTTGACAGAAACTGAAGCTAATGAAATGACCGGAAGCTCTGTTAAAGATTGTAACTAATGCTGTAAGTTTTATTGCTGATGTATTATTTGTAATGGAATTGAAGATAAAATGTCTTCCTGATCCACAATTTACCATTGCTTTTTGTTTGTCAAGCACTGGAATTGTCAAGCTGAAATGAAATTATTATAATTAAAAATTGCCAGTAAGTAATATTATCGATCGTTGACGTAAGTTTAAATTGATGAATTGTACCAATAATTGGTGCTTTTTGCTATTTTTATGTTTCTTCAGCAGCAGTTCTAATCTGCTCATGGCAATTTTCTAGGTCAAAGATTTTGTGCCGTACTATGCTAAATGAGACCTATCACTTTCACTATTCAATGGTTTTAATTAAAAGTTTATATGCATAGCTAGTTTGTATATTACAATGTTAGAGTTTAAGGTTTGATAGTTGTTCGTGAAGACCGATTTATACATAAATATGATAAATGCAGAGTTCTAAACCTAATTTAAAATTTTGCCATCTTTATGGTCTAGTGTTTGTGTGTGTGTTAAATTTGATTTCTGAAACATGTTAGGATAAATGATGCAATACTTCAGTTCCCTAGCAGAACGGTCATATAAGAATTCCCCAAGATCTTGTTAAGTGGGCTAAGTCGCAATGGACTTTACGTAATGTCAGAATACAAACCTATTGTTGCAGAACACCATATAGCGCCTGGACACCACCCATATCTCAAGGGTGGTTGGTGACAGCACCCTGAGCCTTCGTTCCTTTATGAGCTCAGGATCAATGGATACTCATTCATTGTAATGTCTTCCACATTTGCCCACATTTGTCTCATTGTACCATGCATCGCCTCTTGTCTTCATCTTTTGTGTGGGCATTTGTAAATAACGTCTGTTTTCTTCACCGATTAGGCTGCCATACACCCGTTCTTATATGACTGATATAATAATATTCGCCAAAGCTGGAACTGGAACCTGTAGACATTCTGAGGATAAAATCCATGTACTAGTGTTATGTACAAATTGTCTGGTATCAGCCTGTGAATGATAAATTCTACAATTACTAATAATATATGGCGATTACAAAATCTCTATGGCCGAAACATGGCCGAGAGCTTCGGGAAAAGGTGTATTCCCTTGAAAGTTATCTCGTAATTGGTGACAAAATTTGAACATCTTGCTGGTCCCATTAGGCTAAAAATGGAAACAAATTTGTTCTCCTTTTTATTGAAAGTCAAACATTCAAAGTTCATGGTAGTGAAAATATAATTGCGGAATTCCATATTTGAGCCCATCATGTTAGGTTTTTTCAATGAGCGCATTACATGGTCATGGACAGATTGAAATTATCACAGCACACTATGCTGACTCACAAGTGAAAGAGCGACGAAAAATACTTGATACATAATGATAAAATTATATTTTCTAAGCTTTCGGAGGTTACTATCTCCATCATCAGAAAAATGGCAAATGCAAGTGAATAATGTGTATATGGCTTATATATAGGCCTAATTGACAATGGATAACAATGGGAGAAAGAACAATAGTGACAGTATGTTGAAAGAGCTTACATTCTTTCAGTTGTGAGTTTAGTTAAACCACTCCATACCGGAATATTTAAACTATGCTGACATATGTGGGTTTCTATTTTTAATACGTTGAGGTGTAGTTCCAGTGAGAATGGCGGAAACTGTTTATTACTCTGAAATTAGTAGAACTATTCGATTGCGTTTATAGTCAACCTAGTGATATATCAAATCTAGACTTAACTTAAAACTAATCTTAAATTGTATATTTGAGACACTTCAGATGTTGACAGATGTTGTCAAAGGAATGTTAACGAGGTTTCCTCCAGGGTTTACCTTTTTCGAGCAAGGAACAGAGTGAAATATGGGCAATCTGTTGACCTAACCACAATACCCCGACATGAGTTAAGGCCATTAAGGATATAAATTCTTAGCCTGTTCTTCTGTTTAATTTGTTTTTTGGGGGTTTAAAACCATACTTAAGGTTATTTCACTTATATAACTACATGTATGTGCGAACCCAATAGGTGAGGGAAGCCCAAGTCAATGCCACTTGCAACAAACAAAACTAAGACATGACAAATACAGGACAACCATAGGACATAATACAAAGATCCACTATATTGTCCTTTTGTCCCGATAGCACCATGGGAACAGGATCTTCTTTTTAACATTCTGCCTACGATTTGCTGATCATTTATGCATGTAGCCATTGATATAAATACATTCGCTTAAGTGTGTTGTTCATTGGTGGTATACTTTAAGTCATTTAACCTGTGTCGCTTTCAGGTTATGAACCAATCAAAGTACAGTTCGCAAAAACTTTCAGTTCATCGGATGATAGCTGGAACTGTATAAGGACGATGAAGTATGCCAGGAAAACTTCTGATGTCTGAAAGAAATGAAACAGAAACTGAACTGTCCATTCGATGTAGCTTTATCTGCAGAGAAGAAACTTTGTAAGTAATCAGTCTGCAAGTATCACACCACGACTAAATGTCTCGCATTTACCATTGTTGGTCTCATTGACTAAGATATTGATTTATAACTACCCTATATTGTCAACACAGGTATCGTCTATTGGTTATTTAGCGCAAGGGAACTGCTAAATCACAATTGATGGCGTTCTGATCCTTGAATGAAACCGAATAGTTATGGACACTTACAGTTAAGGTGGTCGGTTAGTCGATGACAAACATCCCCATAGCTGTCAAACCGAGTGACTCGTCAATAACTGACAGAACTGAACCCATTCAGGATGTCATCCGCATTCTCAACCAAAACACAAATGTCCTGATGGCGTTTACGGTAATTTCAGATACAAACAATGTATCCAATCGGTTGATCCACTTTGTAAAAACCCGCCTGAAATATACGAAACTCTTCGTAAATAACAAAGCCCATGTAGCAGAATAAACTAAGCGTAAACAGCCAGTCAGCGCTCATGTAGACATACATCATATCATCATATACATTTGAGAAAGAAAGCGTGACCCAAGGGTGGTTTGTGACCGCACCCTGTGCCTTCGTTCTTTTGTGAGCTCGGGATCAATGAAAACTCGTTTATTGTAATATCTTCCACACTTGCCCACATTTGTCTCATTGTACCATGTATAGCCTCTTGTCTTTATCTGGTGTGTGGACATTTGTATATGATGTTTGTTTTCTTACCCGATTAGGCTGTCATACACCCGCTCGTATATGACTGATATAAAAAATAATCACCAAAGCTGGCACGGAAATCTGTACCTTGTTTAGACATTCTGGGGATGTAATTCATGTACTAGTATTGGGTACAAATTGTCACTTATCAGTCAGTGAATGGTTTTCATCTACGATTTACTAATAAAATATGGCGATCACAAAATCTCTATTGCGGAAACATGGCCCGAGACCTACTGGAAAAGATGTATTTCTTTGCAAGTTCTCCGTAATTGGTGACAAAAAGAAACTTGATGGTCTTGCAGGACCCCTTGGGTTAAAAATTTATACATTTTTAAAATACTTTTTTCAAAGCTAAACATTAAAAAAAATAATTGCCTAATTTCAATAACAGATTGATTGATTGATTTGTGTTTTACGCCACAGTCAGCCGTGTTTCAGCTACGCTGTTAGGGTCAACATAGTCAAATTCTTTTATCTAAGCTTCTATATTTAAAGATCAATTTAAATCAGACTGCACCTAAAATGCAACAATCAAACAAACAAGCAAACGAAAAACAGAAACCATAACATCTATTTGAAGATTTATTTCTACGATAATAAGATACATCCATAGTTTGACGTCATTTGTTCAAATTGGGGATTGGATTGGAAACAATACTCCCACACAGAGCAATCGCAAAGTGAGAAATGGGCAGACAATTTCAACAAACTCACATTTTCATGTGCCCAGGTTTATATGAAACTTAATCGTGTCGGGATGTTAGAAAAGAAAGTGGACCTAAACTAAATGCCACAACATGAATTTGATCAAGAATATATGGTATTTGCCCGTCTTTGTCTTTAATTTGTTTTGTTGGGGTTTAACGCCATACTTAAGGTAATTTCGCTCATATGACAGAGTCAACCCAATGGTCAAAGGAAACCACCTTCGACGCTACTTACATAAAATTCACAGACAACACAGGACAACCATAGGACGTAATACAAAGACATCAAACACAGATCGGCTTCATGTTGCCCTTAATTTCTGAGGGCACCATGGCAACATGATCTTTTTAGCATCCCGCATATTATTTGCTGATCATTTAAGCATGAAACGCTTGCTATAAATACATCCATTAAAGTGTGTTGTTCATCTGTAATATACTTTAGGTCATTTCGTCAGTGTCGCTTCGAGGTTATAGACCAATCGTTGTACAGTTCGCAAAAACTTTCAGTTCATCGGATGATTGCTGGAACTCTACTAGTATGGTATAAGCAAAAACGAAAAGAAATTGAATTCTCCGTTAATGTAGTTAAAGCTGCAGATAAGATACCAATAGCTAGATTTGTTTTTTCTTAGCTGCAGTCTGCAAGCACCACAACACGACTAAATGCCTCGCATGTCCCGGTCTTGGTTTCATTGACTAAGATATTGATTTGAACCTACCCTAAACTTACATACATAATTTAGTTTTAGTGGCGTCTCTATTTGAAAGAATGATGCACCTACCCTATATATATTCGGTTAATACTTTTCTGGCATAAATATAATAAAATATTTTGCACGAGTGCACCAAGGTTGCGATTGTTGTTTGAAATGTCAGTAAGGATACATCTATTTACATCAGGTATCGTGTATTTGTTATTGAGCGCCAGGGAACTGCTAAATCATAACTGACGACGTTCTGATCCTTAAATGAAACTGAATAGTTATGGCCACTTACCGTTAAGATGGTTGGCTTGTCGATGACAAAGAGACTAACTGACTCTTCCGTCAGTTTAGCTATGAACACGGTCATCTGTAAGAACAGATACCTAATCAGGTTACTAACAGGGCAGTGAATGTCGACTGAAGTGTTGGAGAAATATTATGTACCAGCAAAGATTTAAACAGAACACAGAAACTATACAACATTATAACAATGAAATTAAAGACAAAAGTCCTAGTAGAGGATCATCTTGTCAACTGAGTACCATGTGAGACGTGATGCACCCAGTGATATGATTAACACAAATCTATAAGCACACACTAAATGCTTCTACGGCTAACACAATTTCTAAAGATGTTTGTATTGTGTAATGTCAGTCGTTATTATGCAGATTTATTCACATCAAGGCATTATCAAAGATAACAAACATTAACACAAATACAAAACAGAATACGCGATTCTATATATTGTGGCTTTCCCAATACCGACAATGCCCATCTCTGTGGATTTAGACAATGGATTTCGCTATTCATAGCTTTGATTATTTGTCTGTTTGATTGTGGTTTTACGTCGTATTCAAGGGTATTTCTATTATATAACGACGGACTGTCCATTCAACACTGTTCCTTGCTTAATTACGGTCAGGAGGAAACCTCGTGAAAACCCACCCCTAAATTGCCGGATGGTTGACAGACGGATTCGAATCCGTGAATGGTACATGGAAGTATGATTAGTAAGCGGACACGCTAGCCACTAACCTACGGCCGCGGGCTTCATAGCTTTGAAAAACAAAATACATTATTCTGTTATTTTATCAGTGCAGAATATATTATAGAAAAAAATAAACTTTGTAACATCTATATCGAACATAGGGCCTACTAAGACTTTCGATGGCTAACAACTTCAACAAGGACTTTAAAGTAAGTGCGAATAAAAGTTACCTGGAGGGAGATTTCAGTAGAGATCGTCTTCAGTTGAATGTTATGAATCGTTTTTAATGGAGAATGTGCCTGTGTATAACAAACAGTTTGTTTGGTAAAGTTATGTTCTCAATGAGCTCTATTGTGCAATAATATCAAGAACGAACTTAAGCAGACCCTTTTAAAATGATCTAACTAATGCAGGGGACACGCGATTATAATCGCCCCATCGCGACAATTGTACTAATCGCTGGAAAAAATCGCCACGTGTGTTCAGGCCGGCGACAGCGATTATGACGCCGAAGCCGGTCGCCCGACCTGAGGCTCGGATCAAACATGTTTGATATTTTCGGCCGATTTTTGATCGCCCGTGTGTTCATGCAAGCGACTACAGTCGTGCAAATCAATGCTGTCAAAAAAATCCAAGTTCGAGTTCTTTTCACATGACACGCAATGCAAATTTCACGAATGTCTAGGCGAAATTATTTTCCAAATACTTTTCTTCTCCCATCGGAGTAAATATATTTCCGTTTTATTCTTGCCATATTAGACAAATCACGTGACTGATGTTGCTTTTTTTAAGGCAAAAAATACTCCGGCCGAAAGCTTTCGCTGGCGAATTCGCTGGCGATCAGATCGAATGTCCCCCACATTATTAAATTATTCAAGCTGTCATACCATGATTTACCATGGTCATGAGCCTTCGTCGATCTGGACAAAACAAACGCCTCTTTGAGTTGTAATGCATTACTGTTACCCAACCGCGCCATACAAAGATTGTTCACACTAAAAAACAGATTTTACTTCTGTTTTATTGGTTGAAATAATCCATATACTTACGATGTGATTTATGAATCCTCCCCCCAAAGCGATACTGACCAAACAGAACAATGCTGATAGAAACCAAAATATATTAATCATTAAAATCCCCAAATTCTTGAAATGGCCTCTGTACCAGAGCATGTTATATAGAATCAACATCCCTTGTAGAGTACACACTGCAATACTGACAGCACTGAACCCACTCATGATGTCATCCGCATTCTCAACCAAAAGGCAAATTTCCTGATGGCGTTTACGTTAATTTCCGATAACAACCAGATCTCCGTTTGGATGAACAGCATTCTCAAAATCCTCATGAAATATACGAAACTCTTCATAAATAACAAAGCCCATGAAGCAGAATAAACAAAGCGTAAACACCGAGGCAGCGCTCATGTACACATACATCATATACAATATACATTTTAGTAAGAAAGCTTGATGATGATTTGGATCCAAAGGGCTGAGAGTGTAATCGAATAAATCAGTTACGAAAAAACAATACCCCATAAAACCACATATTACGCAAATTGCAAGCCAGCTGAGGATCAAACATAGTAAAATTTCACATTTGCCTTCCTCACGTATGTTTTAAAACTAACGTCTTCAAAGGCTTGGTCACGGCAACGATTCAAATTCAGTAATTTTGACCAGCTTGTTAAGAATTGAATAAGCTTGTTTTGACGTCTGCAAATCATATACGTCGTAGTGACAGCGGCAACATTCAGACAAGTCCCCGATTGCAACACAATTTTAAAAATTAAAACTGGTCCGAATTCTTCTGAACCATACACTGAACGATCTGATGAACATTGCCCACATTAGAAGAAGGACGACAGTAGAATATACCTTTGTAATCGGTGCCCATCTTTCCTTCCCACTAAGATGCAATAACCCAAATAAACTCATTAAAAATTACCAATGGACGAACAGTCTTAAACGGTACATCATTTATCGAAGTTTACCTACTAACAGCCTGAGGTTCAGATTGTTTTCCATTGTTCTTGTTGTCTTTGATCTGTGCAATCAAGGCGACTGAGTTCCTCAAAGCTGGAGATATGTGAGACATTGCTATACAACGGACGATATTCGCTTTACTGTTAAGTCCCACAATACAGACCAGTTGTGTTTTAAGTTATAACCTGACGAAAAGTGTTGACTGTGGACAGTTTATGAAGAACAACCGATTTGACAATGAATCTTTTGACAACTATAGGCACACTCTCTCTCGCGATCAAACTTTTTTCAGAATAAAACGGTTACTTTGAACGTAACATAAATTCGACAATGCCTTAACGATGACTGTATGATGTCGGTGTTATAAGTTAACACCTGCAGGTTGTTCAATCATTATCATATAAATATCGTGGACGCATGCGCGATATGTCTTACATTAAGTCCGGTATCAGTCAATATTACGTTGTGTTTACACAAGTTAAAACACAGTTTCTAAAGGATATAATGCATAGTTTCTAAGAGATATTTACATGTAGCTTGATAAATTGTTTCATGTTTAGCCTAGATTGAAGAGTCAACCAGGCATTTGAAAAGCTATATCAATACAGATTGGACACGACCTTTAGGCGTCTCGAATTTTGTTTTCAACAGAACATGTTCGGATCTTAATGACTTTTGGTAACTTATTTGTAGAGTAGTATAAATGGACACACTGTCAACACAGCACGTTGTTAAAACTTTGTTAAATTCTGAAACTTTTACAAACGATCTGATTGGCCGAGACTTATACACATAACAGCATGAACAGTGGACATATTTGTTTAATTAAATGAGAAAAAAATTGCATCAATCCAAAATAAAGTGTACGTGAGTTCATTATATTTCCGAAACGATGTAAATTATTATTATTTTGTCAAAACAAAGCGATGTCATGTTTGAAGGGAATGTCATACCCTGACAAGATGTATAGCCTCCGGTTACATTAATCGCGTTACAGGTGGTGCCGTAGACACGGTTGTTGTTGTATGTGAAACAGTGGTCACACGAATTGCTAATCCACCCAATCTTAAGCTTGCTGAATTTTCGGATATGGATTTTCTTCAAGCACAATCCTCATAAACCAACAGTCCTGTTATATCCAAATGTAAACATTGATTGACTGTCACATTGGCAAAAATATATATTCTGTGCAACTTATGTATTTGCGGAATTTTATGATGACTAGATTGGACATAATCAATCAGATTAAACTGTTCGTTTGCTATTTTCTCAACCGAGGTTATTTAAACCACTTGGTAATCGGCGTTTCTGTCAGAACCGAACTCAGGCACCGGGAACCGCCAGTAAAACGTTTATTTTTCTTTACAAATGTAAACAAACACGTTATTACTGTAGCCGGGCATTGATATTGGCGCTTCAGCTGACAACCCGTTTAAATTAGTGTACACGATTATATTGAAAAGTTTCCTACAATGCCGCTTGCGCACACAGTAAGCAATCGTACGCAACCGTAAGCAAAGCTATGTACCCTTTACACTAGGCCTACGTAAACGTACACAACGCTACGCCTGTTATAGGCAATCGTACGCGTAGGTACGACAATTGCATACGCCATAGGTACGCGGTGCCTATGCACAGGGTACCTAACCATACGCCATCGTACACCTGCCTACGCATAACCTACGCAGGGACAACGTCGAAGCAACATGTTTTTCATGAATACGCAGCCTAATTTCGGCGTAGCCGGTACGGCACACTACGCAAATCTATGCAGATCCGGTGTGAAAGGCCCTTTAGGTTCGATATATTTTCTGCCAATAAAAGTGCCTTCCATTCATACTCAACAAAGTTGTCGCCCCTGAGTTAGCTATAGAGCGCTAGATACCGACACTCAGATGGCGCAAGATCACTATTTATTTGCCATAAGCCGTAATGTTACCGTTTAGCTCCACAGCTCCCTCCAACGGTGATCACCGTTGACAATTTTAGCTACATAGCCTGCAATGTGATAGGGGTTGCCAAGCTACCTTCAGAATGTAAACAACAGCCGAATCACCCCT
>JAQQZZ010090035.1:0-16132 GCA_030265115.1 Mopalia vespertina
ATGAATTTATATTATGACGTGACATCTATTTCTTTGTGACGCAACATCATCTAACTGGCTGTTAGGCTAACAGAGCTTTGAGCAACCGGCCCCTGGTCGGTTTTATGTTGCCCCTTAGCCCTTAAAGTGCCAGGGCAAGCTAAAGTAAGCATGGTATGTAATCCATAAAAAGCATGGCATGTAATCCATATAAAAAAAAATGGTATGTAATCTATAAAAAGCATGGTAATTAATCCATAAAATGCTTTGTAGGTAATCCATGAAAAGCATGGTATGTAATCCATTAAAATCATGGTATGTAATCCATAAAAGCACTTTATGTTATCTTTAAAAACATTAAAGCCATGTTATTTAATAGCGTATGTAGCTATTACATGTAATATAGACGTCACTGTGTGGTATACGGAAGATAGTTTGAGCATTAAAGCCATGTTGTTTAATAGCGTAGTAGCTATTACATGTAATATAGACGTCACTGTGTGGTATACGGAAGATAGTTTGAGCAATAAAGCCATGGCATTTAATCACAGCGGATGATATTTGTGACGATTGCTGAATCATTTACATTGTCATTAATGAAATAAATAAGATAAATGAACAACTTTGTTCAACATAAAAGGTAGCGTGAATGATTCAAATAACAGCCCAGTGTGAAGATTGATTGCACCAAACCTTTTCTGCACAATATTTCTTTTCAATTCGTGTACGCTTAGTTTCGGAGCCAAATATAATTTGTATCTGGTGAAAGACGTCAATCCAATAGCTGAAAGGTTTTATTTTTTACATGACATCTTTTTAGTTCTTGCTTGTCGTTATTAAAAACGTCGCAGCACATGCTATTAACACAGACACTGCAGGTAACTGGGTAATCTTCGGCTTCGGAAATTTTTTGTTTTTCGCGTTTTTGTTTTGTACAGCCAAACTATTTTTGGTTACATTTTAGAGTTATATAAGAGACACTGAATTTCGAATAAACATCATTAATGGATTATGCTCCTTGAACACAAAGTTTCTTAAACCCCAAATCAGCGGCGTGTGGTCCACGCCACATGTTGTTCTCGGGGCAGAGCGGCAACACGAAGTTAATATGGTGTGATGGTTGCAATGCTATTGTGGTTGAGGCATTCTTGGTTTCCAGTGACTTCGAGGGCAGTTTATACCACCTATGCCATGGCACACTCTCCATGAGTCCAATATATATTGCTAAAACCTCATAACTGGCGGTTGAAATGAAGCTTCTTGTTGACGTGTTGCTATCATAGCTGAGGGCAACAGGAAGTGGATCTGTTTTGTGATGTCTTTGTCTTGAGTCCTGTAATTGCCTTGTCAGTGTGTGTTCACAATGACGACGATGATCGCTTCTTTCGCCCTTTGGGCTGTCATATAAGTGACATAAATATATGAACGGTGTTTAATCCTAATAAAACAAACCTATAGACACCTTAAAACCATTTTGCCAGTGAATTTTGAACAGAATTATTAATTAACATAAACTGATAAAATAGCAAAGGTTTTTAGATTCTCCTTTTAAATTTAATAAAATATTTAAGACGATTTGAAAACCACACAATGTCAGCAAGAAGCGCTTTGATGTTTCTCAGGTCGATTGTTCTCCGGAAGTTTTTGTCATTAACCCATTGAGCCGTCGATAAATCAATCATAAAATAATACAGTTCTCTAGGCTGATTGCTGTTCCGTGTATCGATTCCCTCCCCCTCTGGTATCTTTTAACAAGAGTCGAGTCTTCGGCACGAAATCACGTAATTGTTCTTCTGATGGCGAGTGGAACAAGCACGACTCTCTAATCCCACCAGCCTCTGTAGTACGGTTCTGTGGCTTGGACAGTGTAGATGTTTACAGCATTGATGCGAATAGAAATCCAAACCAGTGCTAGAATATTTAGTCTGGGCAACAACCAAAGCCAAAGGATATTATATATAGAATGCCTAGAGTAAATGTAATTGATCGATTAGTGTTTTACACACTGCTCAAGAGTAATTCACTTATAGGACGGCGGTACTGCCAATGGGCCCTAGTTGCTCATTCTGTATTTTAACATCTCTCTCATAGACGCTGTCCAGTCTATCGATGCATAATATTTTGCAATAAAACCACACATTGGCACACAGACAGAAATGCCGTGTACAGACAAGTCGTCCATTTCCGGATAAAATATGACCATTATATACAGAGCGCAAATGACAATGCAACGATGGTACGAGTTCTTTATTCAGTGGGTTTGCATAATTCAACAGGGTTATACAATATGTAGAGTGTACAACGTAAACGTTAGCGTTAAACGATAAGATATAACGTCGAAAATATAATGATTGCTACGACAAAAATATGAGACAAAAATGTTTAATGACGCAAGACATACTGGACAAATACAGATTCCCAAATGTAAGAGATTGCCGATTGCGTTAATAATGAAATCGTTTAAATCTTAATAGACAATTTGTATGTGCATTTTGTTTGTGTGTCCGTGTCTGGTATTTTTTACACAAATAACACCGGAAAATCGAGGCGATTCTGAGTCTATTACTTTTTCACCTTTTGAACCTATTACTAACAAATCATTTGGCGCCATCATACCACGTTAGCCTGTCTGCCATACTAATTAGCAAGTTAGCTATCTAATAAACTGACTGTGGCTACTTTATGCATGTGGTTTATTCACCATGAAATTTCATATTTGTCCTCTTTTTTAAAGGTTAAAATTACGTAACTGTAGGCCTACACTCATTGGATTAAAACCGTCGCCTTCTTACCTTCATGACTTGCGTATAGACCGCTTGATCATAAACCAGGACCATTTTGAATATAGTTATATTCGGTAAATTACCGAAAATTGTGGTAGCGAAATACAGCTGTATAAATACACCGGGACTATGCTATGATGTCATTCAGCTGAAGATCAATGCAATTCCTTTTTTAAAGATACCAGTGTATGCCCCAACCAAACAAACAAAGACATTAAAGACACTAATAAATTAAATCATTCTTAAATCAAAATATTTTTCCATTTTATGTTGGCCCACATTACACATTTTCTAAATTTAAGCTGCTGGATTTTTTGTAACTGTGGATAAAAGTAGAGCACCACCTCGTGACTTCCTAGTAAGATAGTGATAGCGCGGGTTTATCCCAAAGTTGCAGCCTGTGTTGAAAAGCTAGGTGGTAATTGATGGTTACAAAGTGGGTCTACACTTTAACATCGTGCTAATCGCTGCAGAAATGTCAATGTATACAATCCGCTTTGCTGAATGTGGTGTAAATTACTAATCAGTTAATCGCAATCCATTTTCTTTTTGTTGTTCAGGTTTTGTCGGCTGTGGGATTCGGCGAGCTTAAATCTGCTGTCATGGATGCATTCGATTGTAACAAAGATGGCCGAATTGAAATAGGCGAGGTGAGTTTGATCGGAAAAAGAAGTCGTTAGATATATTTGAAAGATTAGATAAACTTAAATTATGGTAAACTTACAGAAGGACAACTACGTGGTGTATTTTCGAAAATGTTTAGTTCTACCATGATTAGATTATGTAATAAATCGGATCAAATTTATTATGGCTATGAATGCATAATTATCATTCTTACTGTATAATTTACTTCTCAGTGACCGGAACTAAAATTACCCGGTGCTACGACTTTATAATAACTCTAATCTATTTCTAATAACTGTTTTCAGTTGGCAGAAATTTTACCGATGGAGGAGAACTTCCTGTTGTTATTCCGCAGAGATAATCCATTGGATTCCAGCGTGGAGTTTATGAAGGTAGGAGAAAAACAACTTTAATCCGTTAAATGAAATGAAGAATTTAGGCTTGATATTTAATTATTATTAATCTAACAAAATTGGATTTCCAGATGCATGCATAAAATGTGTACCATTTTATTGATGCTTTTCTTAGTTAAAAATAGCACAGTTCTGCTGGTGTATATAGAAGTTAGAATGTTTTAAACGTTCCAAACGTTTCCATTTTACTTCTACCAAGATTTATAATTTATAACATTGTGGCGTTTATTATTTTGGTCTTTAAAAAAGTATTGAATAAGCTTTTATAGATTATAATATTTTTCTCTGAATTTACCATATTAAAATGGTTTTTAACAGCTCATGAGTCTCTGGCTATGACTTTATTCAGTAATTTGTCAGTGATGAGAGTCTTAAAATAAGTACAATATGTTAGTTTTCTTAATTCACAATGTATATATAATAGTATATATTACATCCCTCTGTCTGTAAGTACTCTGTATTAAAATCGCAGATACAATCGATCCTAATTGGTCAAGGTTATTATGTTATTGTGGTGTGCGTCAAGGTACTGCATTACTGCTAAGCTTGTATAGGTTATAATTGTGATGAATTACAATATAACTGTTGATTAATAATCACTTCTCGTTAACACCACCGCCTACATTCTATTAACACTGACATAAGTGATCCATAACAAACTAATTAATTACAGAGTGCTAGGTAAATGTTAACAACAGAGATTGGCATTAGGTCGCACATTTTGTTCACATTCGTTTGATCTAACATAAATTAATAAAGAAGTAAAACATAAAATAAAAAAGACCCATTGTCTCCTTTGTAATGCTATGGCGAAGGTGACGACATATCTTTTGGGAATGTGATTGTTTTAGCGCTGGAATAATTCCATTTCACTTGGTTTTAACGGCCATTTTTGTACATATTCCGATAAAGTTATGTCTTCCAAACGGTCACATTCGAATGTTTTGTCCATTATGTAGCTGTTTTGTTTGTTATTGGTATAGATGTTGATTTTCAGAGACATATTTTGAGGATGTAAAGGGATGTGGTGCGAAACCCATGAAGAATCTCCATGATGTTTCTACATTTTATTTCATTTTATGCAAATGATATCTGGACACTCTGCGGTATTAAGCAGTATAATAGCTGTTGCACATATATTTTTAATACTGCTCTGAAAAACATGCAAACAATGCGAATAAATGGGTATTAATAGATTAAATATTTTCATTATAAATTAATTTCAGATTTGGCGGGAATTTGACTCAGACAATAGTGGCTATATTGAAGCGGACGAACTGAAGGTAAGATTTGGTACTTTAATAAAAAAATCTTTCAGCTTAGAAACATTTAATCCTTGGACCTATCACCGTTACGTCAAACATTCACAGGACTGTATGCATGACCCAGTAAACCAGGCCAATTTAGTGATAGATTCTTCGGTCACCCAGGCCAATTTCGAGCTGGGTTCTTTGGTCACCCAAGCCAATTTAGAGTTGGGTTCTTTCGTCACCCAGGTCAATTTAGTGATGGGTTATTTGGTACCGCGGGCATGTTTATGTGATTCAGCCAATAAGAGTTTTTAAGAAGAAAAGATTGAGGTGGATTCAGATATCTTTGTTTTATGTCACACATGAGTTGTTTTAACCGTAAGGGGTCATAACGTACGACAAATTGACCAATCAGAGCTTCGCAAATTTGCTTGACTGATGATACAGACAATATACTGCATGCTACATGCTGATTTGTGAAAAATAACAAATACGTCTTTTTAAGGTAATCTGATAAGGAAACTCATTCGTTACAACGAACTAGTGGTAGGAGGTCATCCAATCAATACCGCGTATATGTTTGTAAATTCTTTGGATTTCTGGAAAAGTCATGATCAATCTATAAAGCAAATCTATAAGGCTCCGAGCTTAAGTGAACGCTGTGTTGACATATATACATACATACATACATACATACATACATACATACATACATACATACATACATACATACATACATACATACATACATATATACACATACACATACTAATCTATACAAAAACTGTATTCAATAATAAATACATAATTCACAGCTGACGAAGAAACTCTCTTTCAGCGCACGAAATTGCTGCTACAATATTAATCTATTTTCACTCCAAGCAGTCTAGACACTTTTCATCACTCTCAGTTTAGTACAAGTAGGATACAACTCAGTGCTCAAGAATAATTAAGCACATTCGATGCTGGGCGCAACTAATGACTTTTCCTTATTAAAGGGCAAACAGGTATATTCCAAATTGTGTTTCAAGATATTTCCTTATTAAAGGGTAAATTGTATATTCAAAATTGTGTTTCTAGATCTTTCCTTATTAAAGGGCAAACATGTATATTAAAAATTGTGTTTCTAGATATTTCCTTATTAAAGGGTAAATCGTATATTCAAAATTGTGTTTATAGACACTCCCTTATTGAAGGACAAACAAGTATATTCAAAATTGTGTTTTTAGATATTTCCTTATCAAAGGGCAAACACGCATATTAAAAATTGTGTTTCTAGATATTTCCTTATCAAAGGCTCAACCTTTTCCTGACTCTAAGAAATCTTGAAGGTTATAATGACCACGAAGTCGTATGCCTCGATATAAATATGCTTTAATGTTACATTTCTAAAAAGACCTAGGTGCTCGTGTATACCAGGATATTTTAAATATCACCGTGTTTTAAATATAAATATTAAAGCATTGAAAAACATTAAAACAATAAAACTCTAAAAATTTTAAAGAATAAAAAATATTTTTTAAAATTGAAATATTAAAAAAAAAAACATTTATATGAGCAAAAGTTAAACAAAATTTCAATATTGAAAACGGTTATCTATAATTCGACACTAAAGTCATTTCACGTTTATAGTGAGGTTGTAGCTGGTGTTATTTTCTCTGTTTTATTATTGTATAACTGTACCAGTATAACACGGTTATAGCGTTGGCTGTGTCTGCAATGTGATAAGGTCCGCAATAAAATTACAAACTGAAAAAGATCATAAAACAACATGTTATATGATGCTGGTAACATGTAACAATAGGGGAAATGATAGACATGACGTCAATGTATGTGTTATTGTAAGCGTTGTGGTTATGGTCAGGTTTAGGGTGGGTTTAGGTTTTGGGTTAGGTTAGGTTAGGTTAGGTTAGGTTAGGTTAGAGTAAGTTAAGTATTAACCCTAAAACTAGAATTCACGTTTTGTCTGACTTGACGGAAATGTGGAAACTGTAAGTTAATCTGCAGTTTTACTTATGTCTTTGGCTAGAACTTTTACGTCAGGAATTGTTGCTATGGTGGTAATTTTCACCACGGTGGCATTATCGAATAACTAGCAATTATAGAAGAATGCTTATTTATTCTTTATACAGTACTGTATACAGCAACATTATTTGATCAAATTCCAATTAAAATCACATTGGTCTACTCGTATGTATAGGCGACATGCTCACTCAGACACCTATTGGCCCTCTTTGTCATAAACCAGGACTATTTTGAATGTAGGAATATTCGGTAAATTACCCAAAAATTGTGCGGTCGTCGCCAGGCAAATTACAACTGTATAAATACACCGGGAGTAGGCTTTGATTTCATTCAGCTGTAGATCAATGCAATTTCTTTTTTAAAGATATGAACAAATGTATTTATTCTTAAATCAAAAAATGGTTTCAATGTATGTTGATCCACATTACACATTTTCAAACTTTTAAGCATCCGGTCTAACTGTGGCTAAACGTTGAGCTCTGCCGCGTGACTTCCTGTCTAAGATAGTGATGGCGCAGGTTTATCCGAAAGTTGCAGTTTGCGTTGAAAAGCTAGATGGTACTTGATGGTTATAAAATGATATAGGAGACGGTGTGTCTTTACTCGCTACACACTTACCTACATTAATGTGCGATAAACGATTGGCGATTGGCAAAAAAAAAAAAAAGATGTTGATGAGGAAATAAAAATTAAACAATAGAAAAACTCATCGGGCGTACTTGCCACGTGGCCATCGACCTTGACGAATGGCATGTCTGACAAACTGCGAAACCTAGAGACTTTGTGCTGCGTTATTTTGACTACTACCATTGAGCCTATCCAAGAATTGGTTGCCTTATCTGGACAGTTGTATGATAGCCACATTATAGCATTGTCTGGTCTGCATAGTTTCTCTCAAGTCGTGTGTAATGCCGTTCTCTTGGGTATTTTACTTTTCTGACGACTTTCTTTGCCAGTAATTTGTATTATTTCATCTCATAGCGGGGTTTTTTTGGGGGAATTTCGTGTTACCCTTGGGCTCTCAGAGTTTAAGGGAAACAGGAAGCCGATCTGTTTGTGGTGTCTGTATTGCGTCCTGTCGTTGTCCTGTATTTGTCTCCTCTTGTCTTTGTTTGTTGCCAGTGGTGTCGAGGTTTGGTTTCCTTCACCCATTGGTCTGGCACGTAGTCATATAAGTGAAATATTTTTGAGTACGACGTTAAACCCCAATCAAACAAACAAACATAGCCAGGCATGGAATAGCATTAAGCAAAATAAACCCGTACTCATGGCATCAAGGGAAGGGGCACCACAAAGATACAACAATAAACATAATTTTCCCATATGTTTTGTTTCGTTTAGAAAAACAAAATTTGATTTTATGGTTTATTATTGTTTATCTTTTGAATAACATATAAACGGGGACACCAAACTATGTTAAACGCTTAGGACCTCTATGGATCTTAACCCCGCCCTCCTCTGGCTAAGGACAGTTTGTTTAAAGAATAGCAATTCTGTCTTTACTTAGCACTGGAGGAAGTTTTACTTTCCAACATTATCAAAATTCCTCACAGCTTATGGTCGTGCTAGTGTCAATTATTATTGGAATACACCACCGTCATATAAGTGACATACATTTAAGCACAGCGTTAAATACCAATCAATCAAGCATAGCCAAGCTGGTTGAAAATATAGAAAATATGACTATGGTAGGAAAGCTTTTGATAAATCAAGAATCATACACCGTGTTATTTCCAATAGGGCCTAATTCACCGGATTGAGCCTGGTGACTGAGTGTTTATTTTCCATTGTCACGTATCCTTGCCGATAGGATATGCAAAACTACTAAGATTCGCTATTCAAATTTCATGTCCCGGCGATTATACGGAAAAGAAAAGATCTCATTTAGAAGTGAGATTTGATATGATTATTGGGCACCAATGGTTTTTAAACATTGTCATGTTTTTTTGTCGATGGTGGATGGACTATAAGGATTTGTAGCGCGAATCTCGTTTACCGACGATTCCACAATGCATAAAATACCGTCTTAACTGGGATTTGAGCTGAGTATTCGGTATCATAGATCATCACTCATTCGGTGCGAATGGCTGCGTTTGATGTAAATGTAGCAGAATGAACCGACATGATGTTTTTATTGATCTGTTTCACCTTGAGCAAACCCAAGTCTTGGGAACTCTGAAAGACATTTTGATTAAAATAATCAATTGTGCAACAAAGTGAATGAGCTATAAATATTGATAGATCCAATCTTCATTAGGATGAGAAAAATTACTTTGACCTTGGATGTAGTATGGTTACTAAAAGAAATACATGGCAGTCCAAATGTACATTTTATAATTTGAAACGCCATAAATCAAAATGGACCATTACGTTTCAGGCACCAAAAGATACATGAATATTTATTGATAAATATTCTGGGCAATTTGAAATAATTGAAGTGTCAATCGTTACTTATTTTTTCAAGAACATACATTTTACAAGCCAGTCGATAAAACTAAATCCTGCGTAAAAACTGTGACACTTTACGGCTAAGTTGTAAACAGAATTTATTGGAATTCAAACGTGAAACCGCAGCCACGCCTTGTCCACTTGGTGGCTAATAAGCCGTACTTAAGGTTATTACACTCATATTACGGCCTGTCAGGCCAATAGGTAAAATAATTCACCATCAACGCCAATGGCAAAAATCAAAGACAAGATCGAGCAGGATAATTACAAATCGCAATGCAAAGACCTCGCAAACAGATCGGTTTCTCGTTGTCCCTAAGCACCGAGAGCATCAGAGCAACATGAGACTTCCTTCCAACCACCCGCCTGTTGCCCTGGTATTCTCAGAGCTAATGGGGAACAGGAACAGGTACATATGATTGTAACTAACATCGACGTCAGATACACAAATTTATTTAACAATGGCAGAAATACCAACCAAGTACACTTGAAACAAGACAATGATGCTTAAGATAAATGGTCCGCCTCATTTTTCACAAGAGACGTCAGTGGTTCGAATATAAATCCAGACATGGCTGAGAACTTCTAGGGTTTTAGTAGAACACGACTGAATCACCAATCTACAGAATTCACCAGAGGTCTGTCTGAGAAAGCCTTGTGAGACGACAGATGAGTCACCACTGAGAATGGCGCAATCTGAACAACAGACATTTTACAGGATTTCCGCCACTGCTGTCAAAGCTCAAGTTCTGAATCAACACAACCAACGTATTGGATAAGATACTTTTATTACCAAAGGTCCGACAGGATTGCGAATTATTTGACCTTGGAGCCCATCCTAGAGGTGATATCACCTTGGGATTTGGAGGAACAAAATGGATGTAAATTGTGGACATGAATCTGTTCAATAAGAACAATTTATTACAGATAACTGTAAGAAAATTTCAAAGAAATCATTTAAAAAAACGTTTTAGATATGAAACACTTTCAGAAGTAGATTTCTTTCTCAGTTGTTGATGATTTTTTTTATATAGAAATCTGGGTTTAGACCACTCTAGACGATCGGTTGGTCTTTGTTCACTACAGACCATTCTGTGTGGGATGTCCACGTTATTTCGCTACAGG
This sequence comes from Mopalia vespertina, assembly GCA_030265115.1. Classification (NCBI taxonomy): domain Eukaryota; kingdom Metazoa; phylum Mollusca; class Polyplacophora; order Chitonida; family Mopaliidae; genus Mopalia; species Mopalia vespertina. The sequence continues at coordinate 10,648 of JAQQZZ010090035.1, forward strand.
TCCAGTGTCTAAGCATCTTCCCAATTCATGGGTCAAAATGCGTGTCGAGACTTCCACATGACTACCTTGCTTCAATTCGCGGGGAATACGTGGTAAATTGTTTATTGGACTATTTTAGAAACTAGCAGCCAACCAGAAAGACGTTTACAAATCAAAGTCGAAATCAAGCAAGCGTGGCGCCACTGTCAATTAACGTGTCTGTGATGATATCAGGTCTCGTTAATGGGACTAAGATCGTGCGTGTATATTACAGGCATAGTCTACTTGTCATCCTGTGTTTAGACCGCCGCTTTCGTTTGTAATGGAAGCGCCAATTTGATTGGGTAGTGTAAAGAGAGGTCATCTGAAAGTAGCTGTTGTAGACTCTAGAGTTGACTCAGTTTGTTCCGCCTATAAAGGCAAGGTAGGAAAGGAAGAGGCATAATGCGACGATCTTCTTTTCGCCTTGCCTAGGGAGAAGGTGTCTGAGGGACAGTTTGTTTGGAGTGTAGCAATACTGTCTTTAATTAGCGCCGGAAAAGGGCTTAACTTCCAAGCAAAGCAAACACGTCGAATATTCTGGTTGTACTGATGTGGTATTTGACGTTGGAATACACCTCCGTTATGTAAATGAAACCCTTACTTGAAAACGGCATAAAAAATCAACCAGCCAGCCTGTTGGCCAGTCAGTCAGTCAGTCGGACAGTCAATCAAGTCAGTCAGTCGCTTCAGAACTCTGTAGCTAATCTGTATGGTTTATTTCGCTTTAGACCAGGAGTGGCAAACTCGCCATGGCCTTATTTCCATACTAGACTGTCCATTTATTCCGCTCAACGACCGGTTTCAGTGTGAAATCTTCGGTATAGCATCTAATAAGCCAGGATATATTAATCGAAGCTTTTTGGCATTTCTCCAAGTCTACAACGTCTGGAGACTTAAAAGACACCTGTGTTCAGTGAACGTCGCCACGTGAGCCCCGAGAGATATACCACAGCGCCGCCAAGCGTGAATCTGAGACCGTCTGCTCAAATTGAATTGCACAATTGATCCGCTTTCCAGGAAAGCCTTTGGCATATCAAGAACTGTCTACAATATCAATTTGTGTAATAACTCAATATGCTATATATTTTTAATATGCTATGTATCTTTCGATGTGTTTTTATTTTATTCGTAGCTGTTATGAATCGTATTTGATTATATCGACTGATTGATACCTTTATTCTCTCTAACCACAAAAATTATCGTCGAAGTATTTGTATGAACTTGGTTACCTGTCTTTGGATATGCTAAAAAAAATATGCCATTTTGTTCCCTTTTTTATCAGCGGCTTAAACAAAAAATGATTTGTGGATATAAATATCTGTTGATTTATGTGCGTTTGTGGTACCTTAAGTTTCATGACCGGCTTTCCATAACAGTTCATAGCACTGCACTAGATAAACCAACAGATAGTATAGGGCTATACAATCAAATATTTCATGTAAACGCCATTATATTAGAGTATAGCCACTTTGTTTATTATCTCGGTCAAACATTTTATGGCTAAAATATTAATTATATGAATACAATGGCACTTTCCTTTCATGTGTTTCAGAGTTTTTTGCGCCATTTATTAAAACAAGCCAAGCGGGATGCGGACATTACCGAGGAACAGTTGATTGTTTACGCCGATACCATGGTAACCTACTCCATTATGTGCACAAGCATGTTGTCCTTTACCTCTTATATAAATATATACAGATTGTAATTAAATATTCAGATGAGTTCCAACCATAGTACAATAACATTAAAGTCCAAAACATTAATACGACCCATAGAATGTCTGCATGCATCTTTTTAACATTTTAGGCTTTTCTTTTACCTTTTACATTCTATCAGCCGTACCTAAAAATATGAATATATAATAGTATACGTATCAGCTTAATACACAGTTGGTCTAATGCAAAATATGATTTATAATTTATTATTTTTAAAGAAATTGAAAATCCATAAAAAAAAATATTGCTTGCTATGTTATCACATCGGCTTCCAAATGTCACTAAGCATTTAGAAGCTGAAGTGATAACAAAACAAGCGAGACTTTTTGGATTTTCAACTTCTTTATTGAATCACAACCAATGTTTTAGTGCAGATACTAGTTCCGTTTTCAAACGTTTATTATTCCATCCGAAGAGATCTCCTCGTGTCCTTATGTTAAACTCTTGGCTTGAACGTCAGGCATAAGTATCACCTGTCACTGATATAAATGAGTTTATCCTTTCAAAGTGTCTATATATCATAAAGCATAATGCTCAGCCGATTAGTGGAATAAATCCACTGTATATATTGGCGACAAATTCCGCTGTGGATTCGTGTTTTCACACTAAATAAATATTTCTATTTTATTCCAGTTTAAACAATAAATAAATATTTCTATTTTATTCCAGTTTTAACACTAAATAAATATTTCTTTTTTATTTCAGTTACAGCTTTTTGACCGCAATCGTGATGGAAAACTCCAATTAAGCGAAATGGCTAAGTAAGTTTGTTCGTAAACTAGTTAAAATCAGATCTAATCACATAACTCCACGGTAAACGATATCACTTCGAAGTGACTACCTACCATTTAGAATAGATAAAAACATCCACAAGACACTGGCGGCAGTCGGGATGTTGTCGCGCTATCAAGCCATGGCGACCTGGTGTCCGCGGACTATTCGGATTTATACTCAATCACAAAATTTGTTGGAATTCAAAAGTGAAGCAGTAGCCATAGGTAATAAATATTACTTTCGGTCATTACAAGTAGTGACTTGTGTGAATATTATGGTTATAAATTTGTTCTATAAGATTAAATTACTTATCTGAAGAGAAAGATTTCACAGTAATTCATAATTTCTTATATAAAGCAATTTGGTTCTTTAATTATCCGCTGGTTGTAAGATATACTGTTACATTCAGGGGGTGACCTGTTCCCAGAACATACAAATTTTGGAAAGATTCCAAAACACTATCTGACCGTATAATTGTTTCTTCGTTAGTCGCTTCGGCCAGTTCCAACATGCGGCTATGTCATGAAAATGAAATACCCCTGAGAACGACACTAACGACAAATCAATTGATTGATTGATTGATCGATTGATTGATTGGTTGATTCAGATTGATGCTGAAGGGTATTTCACTTATATGACGGCGGTATATTCCAACAATAATTGACACTTTCGCAACCAAGCTGTGAAGCGTTTCCATGCATAATGTTGAAAAGTTAATTTTCCTACAGTGCTAAGTAAAGACGGCTTTGCTACTCTTCAAACAAATTGCCCTTAGCCAGAGGGCAGTAACAAATCAAGCCTTGTATCTTATAATCATTATTTAAGTGATTCTTTAATGAGCCAGTCGGTATTATAGTGTATGATCATTGGATTAAGGGTACTGCCCCCACCCCACTCCCTCTCGCATTGTCCTGAATGCGGATCGAACTGATGATAAACTAACGTGAACAAAATTCAGTAAAAACAAAATTGGTACTTGTGTTGATATGTTATTAACATATTTTCAGACTTCTGCCAGTACGGGAGAACTTTCTCTGCAGACCTATATTTAAGGTAAATTGTTTCATATTTTTTTTTTGTGTATTCATATTTTCTTTGTCTGGTCCAACGTTTGAGCTAGTTAATGTATCAGATAGATGATACATATTACGAGGTGTATGATCATACTGTTATAAAAAGCATACAAAAGCCAGTAATTCACTTGTACATTGTACACAAACAGATATCGTACATAAATCAGATTACAATCCACGAATCAATATACATGTATGTACAAGACAAAATCAAGGGCCCAAAAAGACCAGCCTTCTACAAGGGTTCCGTAGAGCTTGTAAAACGCTGGGTGTCTGAGGGATCTAGGTGGCCAGCATTTACGGCTGGCGAGTCGGTGCCTAACTTTGAGTCTCGTGGGTTCGATTCCTGGACGTGTTTCAACCTTCAAAGTTTTTTGAACTGTACTAAAATACTGTTAATATTCACTTTTTTAAAAGACACCCGGTCAAAGATCGTCATTTGAACTTAAAGAAAAGCGAATTTGCTCGTAACTATGGGAATCGAGAGGTATGGTAAACGTGGTTTCTTTCTGGTTTACCAACATTTACGGACAATATACAAAGTGAAAAAAATTAACATCTTTTAAACAACCAAAGAACCAAATTTTAAAAAACACTTTTTTCATGACATTTTGTTAAAATTTCAGGGCAGAAACAGAATCACGAAAGATGACATTGTCCGTGTATTTAAACTCTACGACAGGGTAAGTATCTATACCTCGGGATGAATCCATTTTACCCCTCACAGCTCTGTCTTCATCTATCGATAAATTTGATCTGATACTGCTCAGTCGTCATTTATTGATCAGTCTTACCTTTCACGGCTCAGTTGCAATGTTTTTATCTATCTTCCCTTAAACGGCTCAGTCGCGATTTATTGATCAATATTACGTTCACGGCCCAATCACCATATCTAACAGATTGTTAACGACTCAGTCGCAATTTTTGTATATATCTATAACCTGTCACGACTCAATTGCAAATTTTTTAACCATCTTACCTTTCACTGTTCAGTCGCCATTTATTGATCTATCTTAACTTTGACAGCTTAATCGCATTTTGTTTAACCATGATACCTTCCACGCCTTACCTCCCATTTATTAATCCATATTCACGGCCCAATCAGCATATCTATCAACTCTTCACAGCTCAGTCACATTTTTTTTTATATATCTATAACCTGTCACGACTCAATTGCATTGTTTTTAACCATCTTACCTTAGTCGGCTCAGTCGCAATTTATTGGTCCATATTACCTTCACGACCCAATCCCCATATCTGTCACACTTTTCATGGCTCAATCGCATTTTGTTTTGTCTTTCTTACTTTTCACGGCTCAGTCGTCATTTATTGATCCACCTTATCCTTCCAGACTCAATCACCATATCTGTCATATCTGACTTTTCACGGCTCATTGGCAATTGTTTTTTATCTATCTTTCCTTTCACGGCTCAGTCGCCATTAATTGATCTGTCTTACCTTTGACAATTTATTATCTGTCATATCTGACTTTTCACGGCTCATTGGCAATTGTTTTTCATCTTCCTCACCTTTCACGACTCAGTCGCTATGTATTGATCAAAATTACGGCCCAATCACCATATTTATCAGGCTTTTCACAGCTCAGTTGCAATTTTTTATATATCTTACCTTTCACGATTTAATCGCAGTTGTTTTTATTTCCTTTAACCATGTTACCATCTTACCATCTTACCATGTTACCATCTTACCATGTTACCATCTTACCACGTTACCATCTTACCATGTTACCATCTTAACATGTTACCATCTTACCATGTTACCATCTTACCATGTTACCATGTTACCATCTTACCATCTTACCATGTTACCATCTTACCATGTTACCATCTTACCATGTTACCATCTTACCATGTTACCATCTTACCATGTTACCATCTTACC
>JAQQZZ010090035.1:22013-33883 GCA_030265115.1 Mopalia vespertina
GCAATCAAATGAGTTACAGCAGATTGGAATCCAATGAGTTGAATTTATTTAGCAACTGCAGAATTAATTCTTTTGAAGAGCACAAGAAGGGGAGCTCTTTTGGGTTACACCACAGTGGAATCCAGTGGGATACAACAAAACGGAATTAATTTAGTTACACCAGAAGGAAACCTTTTGAGTTACGCCAGAGGAAAATCTAATGAATTACAACAGAGTGGAATATTTTTAGTTACACCAAAGTGGAATCTAATGAGTTACAACAGAGTTGAGTCTAATGAGTTACAACAGAATGGAATCTCATGTGTAAATTAAACAGACTAGAGTATATTTAGTTACAACAGATTGAAATAGTTAAACAACAGGGTAGTATCCTTTGATTAACAAAAAGAGTGGAATCTTTTGAGCCACAAAATGATTGTATAGCGTTGAGTTTACGTGTGAGCTCCAGGGAGCCCGAGAAAGCCTCCATTGTGCACCTTAAAGAAAACATGGACACCAAACTATTTTCAGGTCAAAACTCTTTTATAACTTATCGAAAAATCAATCATGACATAATTTACTTCGCTCGGCTGATTGCTGTTTCGTGTACTGTACACGTGCACCAGCCTCCACCCTCGCGTATGCTGGACTAAGATCAGTGCTGTGCAGAGGGAGTCATACAGGCGACTTGGACCGGGCCTACGATTGTTTGTTTAATTGGTTGATTGGGGTTTAACGTCGTACTCAACGGTAGTTCACTTTTACGACGACGGATTGTCCATTTCACACTTCACAAGCCATCCCCGCGATTGCCAGAGCCACATCATGTGACTCCTTCATATACCCGATGATCGACAGACGGACTCGATCCCGTGAACGGTACATCGAGGGCCTGCATTTTCCATCTCGCCCGGGCCTGTCAGCTCTACACGGCCCCGACTAAGGTTCTGTTCCTCGTCTTGTAATCACGTAAATTTTCTTTGTGTAGTGGCTAAAACAAAACAGGACTTTTAAATCTCAGAAAGCGTACCTTTTCTTGGATTATACGATCATTAGTCATACAGAGAGATCGTTGGAACGACGGCAATTTTATATCTCAACGAGAGAGTCCTTCCCACTTCTAAAATTTGGTTTATGAAGAATTTTATTCATAATGAGATACAATTTAAGCTAAGAAGCTTATCTCTTGTCTCTCTTTGAGCCATTCAGTACAAACATAACATTACAAATTATAGATAATGAACATTCGAATTACACAGATTGACGGAACATTTCAACATGTATACACTGGCTAATCAACTAGATGCCTAAAACATTACAATAATAGGAACTAAACACTACCCACAAAAACACAATTGTGGGGAATGGGAAAACTCAGTGTGCAAATAATATATATCCAGGCGTGCTAACATATTTGTACTACAATTTAACGTAATTGAAAACAAATATCATGACAAAACTCATTTGGTTCTTTTATCATTACCATCTATCAATATATAGATTTGTATAACACGTTAAGAAACTATTTTTCCCAGTTCGGCTTCTCTGTACGGGTTTTTATTCTTCTAAACACAAACAATCGATGAACTGGGTTTAAGTTCATGCGTACCAATATTTGCACTTAGGATTTGAATTCTGCATAATCTCCTTCAATGCTTGGGCTTATATTGATGCGACAACCAAAATGTTTAATAGCCTACTCGCATGAGTTGTTTGATACATTGATGCAACACTCAGTTCGAAACAACATGCACATAAAATTAGACACTTATTAAAATATCATTCCACTTCATCGCTGGTTACACCCAGTCACTTTCTTTATAATATAATAATCAATCATAATTTTCTAAACAAAGACACATTTATCAGGTGTAACTGTATTTGTGTTGCCTGTATATTAAAGTTTCTTTATTAGGCTGAGGTTTAACGCCCTACTTAATTTTAGTTGACTTATATTACTGCGTGAAAGAAAACATCCTCGACGCCACTATCAACAAACAGACAAGAAAGGGCACTCACAACACGCAATACATAGACATCACAAACAGATTGTCTACATGTCACCCCTTAGCAACAGAAGCTCCCACCAACCGTCCGAGTATCTACCGGTCCCTCGTCCGAGATTACAAGGTATTATGTTATGTTGAAATAGATTTACAAGTTATATATATGAATTAAAAGTATTTTCGTACTTTTGCAATTACACTTTCGTAGTTTTAACAGACTCCAGTTCAGAAAATTAGAATTAGAAGAAAACAAATTCTGAGCCGAAATCTGTTCAAAATAAGAAAGTGTAACCCTAAAATAACCAAAACATTGTTAACATTCACATTCTAAATGACACTAAAAAAAATTGACATGAATTAAGGCAGGTATTGACCTGATTCAAGATTTCGCCCTGACTCACACCATTAGAATTTTAAACTAATATTGATCGGGATTATGGTAACAGATTGTGGCACGATTTACTTACAGACTTACACAATCAATGTTTGTCTGATATGGGCTCATCTAATCAGCCGTTACCTTAAGAGATAGACCTACAGCCAATGTCTGTCAGGATGTGATACTACAGATAAACAAACGATGCAAAAAAAATGTTTGAATGTGGTTTAATCCCATATTTAAGGTTATTTCACTCAAAGTACGGTGTGTCACGGTTAGGGGTAAAGGAAACTGTAACGGCAACTGTATGCCACAGAGTGGCGCTAGATATCGGAATAAAATAACGTCGTGAATATCAGATTAAACACTCTAAAAGGAATATTGGTGGGAACTGAACAAATGAAATATTTCCTAATATAATGACGTCATTACTAAATTAGGGCTATAGCAGAAAGAACAATGGCGCCAAGTATTGTGAGAATCCGATTAGAACAGACGGTGCCTTGGGGTTTTTTGATAAACCTCTAATACACGCTCAGAAGAGCAAGAAGAGTGTGGATTATGGAACAGCATCGCTGATTCTTTTAATAGAAAATTGAATTAAAAGAACGCTCTTCCTCAGCTTTTATACTAAAGAAAGAATTATAGAAAGCAAAATTTTACACATAACACAACAAAGACAATCATGATCCCCATTCAGTATTCATGTTAACTGTACAGTAACAGTTTGGGTGTAAATAATAATGTATTTTACAGCATAGTACAGCATACTTAATTTTACATATACAAAATCATCCAAGGTTAAATGCAAATATCAACGAAGTGAATTTCAGATTTGAAAAAATAATGCAAGAATGTAATTGAAGTTCCGAAATGTCGAACAGGGGGCGTTGTGGTCTTTTGCGACCAAAACAGTCTATCTTCATGACCTCTTTAACAACGTCACGAAGGATAAATGCATGTGACGTCATTTAAAGGCTACAATTTTCCACGAATGTCGTGACGACAGAGGACATCCATTCAAGGCCGGATTAAGCAAACTAAGCACGGGCCTACGGCATCAAGGATAGGGGGGCACCACAAAGATACAAAAATTAACATTATTTTCCATTTTCCTATATGTTGTGTTTCATTTTGAAAAACGTAATTTGGTTTCTTGTTTTATGATTGTTTATATTTTGAAATACATATATACGGGGGTACCAAAATATGTAAATGCTTAGGGCCCCTTTCTGTCTTAATCCGGCCCTGCCTCCATTCAAAATTTAAATTACCTCCTTGAAAACATTTCCGGATTCCATTACCCCGGGAATGTGTAAGACATGTACGCCTAAGCTTCTTGTGTGTTTTCACACTCTGTTGATAAATCGTTCCAGACAACCTTGACAATAAGCTCATTTAGTTCTGAATTATGTTTGGTGCACCATTAACTAACGGTATAGTTATGTAGAGCCACAAGTGTAGCAAGGATTTATGTGCATTCTCACGGTGGGATTTACAGCAACAATTTCAGGGGATGCCCCTTAATTGCAGTTTTTTGATTGGTCCAGAAAACATTTTAGAGACACTTTCGACGAATGAAAACGCAGTAATAGAGGGAAGCCATTAAAGAAGATATTACAAATTTTACCGTGAGAATGCTCCTTAAGACAGAGGAAGTAAGGGTATAGGTCCATTTTCATTAAAGTTTGCTATACATACAATCGATGATCCTATCAAAACCAAGTACGTCAACTGATATGCCCTGTAAACAAAATAAAGACAGCATAGGCCATAATCATGTCAAAGTGCCATCATGTTTGTTCACTTATCAAAGAAGTAAAAAGGAGGATTTTGGTCCTGTGTTGATAGTTCTTAAGTGCTTTCCCTTGTTTACATCCCATTACCTGTATTTCTCTAGTGCGGGTAAACACCAGTGTGTGCATACTTCTCTTGTTTGTAGTTGACACAACTATCAGGATTTTACTCCATTGGTGCCATGTAGGATTCATACGTTTGAATTTGTTTAAGATACACAATATTGCTGAAAGATGGCATGCTCCCAAGCTCCTTATCATTAAGTATGAAATCACGATAAACAAATTGATCATGGGTGATACAAGTCGTTATGAAACAATCTCGTCCATATATTCATGTTGTTGCGCAATCCATCGACTAGGCGGGTTATTAATCAACCTGTATTGCTAATATGTCATTTAGATTCCTGCAAGGTTCTGTTTATCTGTTGTCGGAATTTTCGTGGTTATAGGATATTTGTATTTATACGTTTCTACATTGACAGCTTTCCCTGTTATCACACTGTTATATTTGTCTCTATATCTTTACAGTCCAATGAACATTGAGTAGGGTTGCCTCAATCACACCGAACACTGAATGAGGCCAACGAATGGCCAAAGGTTACTTTCAGAATGGGGATTCTGTCAAATTCTTACACCATTACAATATAACATTTACAATATGGTTTGTTTCTTCAATTGCAATGTTGACGCTATTTCATATTTTATCTTAATATTTCAGATAACGTTGATATAATAATATTATGTATATGCCCATTCAGTCTTTCACGGCTATACACTAATATTGTTGACTGTGTCTTTGAATATATCAGAATTGTGCCAATAAATGATGATTCAGTCCAGATTTTTTATTTTTGATATACTTTAACAAAAGCTACCTAAGGATGTATCAGGTTCTGCATATGGAAGATGGATGTTGTCCGTTATGGACGCATTCATTTGAAAACTACTTTGCCTTTCTCAAAGACCGTACACTCGTTGTGGCTACATGCAGCTCTATGATGTGAAGGAAACTGAAAAACAGCTCCTTTGGGATCAGCCATTATTCCACGTTGCAGACAATTGTGAGGAAGCCAGTCAGCCATTATTTCCAACATATTTGCAATGATTTTTATTTCTCTCTCGCAGAAAACACATCACACATCACAGACAATTATAAGCCCCATCAATTATTCGTGTTGACTGTACAATAATTTATGTTTGAATAAGTATGCATTACTTTTTACTGTGAAGTAATTTATTAGCGTAAATAATTATGTATTTTACAGCATAGTGTATTTTAAAGGCATAGTTAAGTATTACTTGTACATCTAAACGTTTCGCTGCAAACGAAGAATAAATTGACAGCTAAAAAATCTCACTAAAGAGTTTGCCATAAATATTACATAACTGTGCAACTGAACATAAAATTCTGCAAAGACTCCTTTTTATGCTGGTGTCTGTCTGCTGTATCGATTCTTTCGCTTATGAGCTTTGTTCATTTCTTACACACACGAATGTACTGTTTACTATGTAAATAGACTTGGCAAAACTTCTTACAAATTAACCTGATTATATGGAAGACACTGACGATTATGTCTTTTTTTGTTAAGTACAACTTCTAGAAAATAATTTGCAAATCTTCTGAAACAGAATGACGTTAACATTTAACCACATTGCAAACCACACAGTTGAACTTTAATGAATGGAAAACGTAAATCATATAATTTATTAAACTGTTTTTACGAACTCACACATTGTACAGTCTTTACATATTGAACACTGAGTGTATAATATGTAGTCTTTGTATTTTATCAGAGATCAATATTTGTAATATTTTAAAATAATAATTCACAGCAAAACTTTATAAATATGACCATTTCTTTCTCTCAACTGACTCTATCCACTTGAGAAAGGCCCCGGCGTGTTGGCCGAAAGCTCGTATAGTAAATGTTTACGTGGAGTAGCTCAGGAGTTTGTGTTTTTATTCAATGAACCTATTATGTCTGACTATAGATGAGATCTCGGGTACAGTCCACCACATGCTTCCCCTTTCATCTTGACACTTATATATGCAATACCTTTAAATTCTTTAAATAACATTTGTATACAAATGGTATATAGTTGTTACTGATTAAATATTTAATAAGGAAAACGGATTTCTAACTAATTTTCCAAACAGCTATAAAGGTGAAATCAATAAAGGCATGAAATATTGGTATATCCAATAATTGATATCTAGAGATGGATAAAACCTTGGCATGCACATTACTTGGTTACACACAATTAGTTAATGGTATACCTGGTGACGAATACACCAACCTGAAGTACCTGTAAGAAACCGACTCCCAATGTGCATCTGCGCAGAACTTTCCAAATACCCTGGGCCCGTTCCAAAAAGTGATCTAAAGGTGCATTCTCATGGTGCTATTTATAGCAACGACTTTGGGGGATTCCCCTTATTTGTGAATGTTTGATTGGTCAACAATATCGTAACTTGTTCTCCACCAATGCATATGTCGCTAATAAGGCGAATCCCCATAAGTCGTAGCTACAAATCGTACCGTGGGAATGCACCTTTAGTCTAAGGTCATCTTAATTATCATGAAGGCCAGTACTGAAGGTATTCTGTTGCCATGGCGATTAAGGTCATCTAGGCTAAGATATCTCTGTGATGCAATGCCCTGTAGTTATTGTTGGGTATTATTCAGTGATTTCACAACAGCATTGTGAAGGACTATCCAGAGGGTGCTTGAGTTTGTATGTCTAACTTTGCAGAATATATAACATTTGAAGCTTCTTTACCTACTGAACTTGTTGGACGGTATTCGGATGAATACTAGGTCCCCTAGATGTTCAATGTACCTACGAGACGTTATATACTATTTAAAAAATGAAAACATTGTCCCACATAGTTAAGCTTATTATTGTTTATATTTTGATTTGCATATATATATATATAGGGACACGAACACCGTTAATTGCTAGGGGCCTCTATCGGTCGAACTCCGGCCCTGGGTGTGTTCACCGTACTGAAAAGACGGACACCACACCATTGTCAGAAGAGGAAGTCTTTGATATCCCTTGGATCGATTGTTTGTCCAGAACCCCTTTCCATTAACCCATTAACGCGTCGATAAATCGATTAAACGAGAATAATGTTTCTCTCCCATCATGTATGTCCTGGTCACAGTCCGTTCGTGGTTCACCATGAGGTAATTGTTATTTGCGTGGAAAAGAAATCCACAACTCTCAAATCTCGGTCAACTGGCCTGTCCCTAGGTAAACAAAACCTTTTTTAAATCAAATAGGAATAGAGGATTCCCTACAAGAGAAGGTTATAGCTTTGCGTATGCCCTAATGTTACTTTTCATCACCAATTCTCTACGTCCATCTTTTGCTGGTGAAGTCTTCCAAACTACTTCAGTTGTAGAACCCATCAATGCTGTCGACTTATCAATATATCGGATTGTATACACCGTCAAGTAAAATACTTACTGCTCGATCTGTGTAAACAAGAATCTCAAACATAGGTCCTTTGTCGATTGAGTAAATAATCTCACAACACTTTTGTAATAATCATTTTCTTCGTTCTTCCCATTCAACTAGCATTTCACTTGGTGTTTGGTGACAGAGTCACCTTCTCGCGATATTTATTTGTTTATTTGATAGTTTGATTGGGGTTTACACGTATATGACGACGGATTGTTCATTTCAGGCTGTTCCTTGCCTAATTACGATGCAAACCGAGAGGAAACCTCTTAAAAACCACCCCGCGATTACCGGAGCCACATCTAGTGACTCACTCATATACCTGATAGTCGACAGGCGGACTCGAACCCATGTACGGTATATCGAAGGAAGATTAGTAAGCAGACATGCTAACCACTAAGCCACGACCGTGAGCCCCGACGTTATTTAATAGTTATTGACATCAATTTGTAAGACAGGGGTCAATAATAATGGGAACGCTAAAAAACGGTCACCCTTATGGCAAGCCGTTTTATCACTTCTTTTTTCATTATACATATGTTGAAATTTTTTTCACAGATGTGGAATTCATTTTCACATATGTAAAATAAATGATTTATTTTACATGTGTGATAAAGATTTCCACATGTGTGGAAAATATTTTCACATATTTGAAAAACAATTTCACATATGTTGAAAAGAATTCTACATAACTGTTGAAAAGAATACTACATATGTAAAATAATTTTTTAATTTACATATGTGATATTGTTTTTCACATAAGTGAAAATCTTGTTAACATAAATAAAAAAGAATTTCACACATGTGTAAAAGCATTGTACATAAGTAAAATAAATGTGTAAATATGTAGAATAAAGATGTAGATAAAACGGCTTGTCATACAGCCCAAGCGTACAATATTTTCTTCAAAATGGGCAAAATGCTTCTATTTAAAGTTACATATTCGAAGTTTATCATTTATCATTCTAATTAAAAATAATTAGATTTTGGCGTTAAAGTTACTTTTTTAGTCAGCTTATTAATTAGTTTTTTAGTCAGCTTATCAGCGCGGTTGTGGTGAACACACTTTAGCATTGCTGATGCAAATTCTCTGGTTTTTACTCATTCCCAGTTTGTCATTTCTTCGGGTTTATTTTGAAGTTTAATAGCAGTAGCCTACATGACATGAAGCCAATCAACTGGTTGACTTGCAAGATAAATATTGCAATTGCTGGAGCAATACGCCATATGGATACATTTTTCTGACGTGTTACGACATCTGCCAAAGTAAAGCTGTTTCGTTTCATGGCATAGGTTTTATCAGCCGAACATCGGTCTTGCGGCAAAAACACATGGACTCGTTCTGAGTGATTAGCACACAGCAGGAATACAAACAAGGCTGATGTGTGGCGGGAATAGAATAATGGAGCCAGGGAATATAACCCCGCGGGACGTCTGCCTGATAACGTATTCAACTCCAACAGAAGATTAACTGGAGGCCACCAAGACATGACTCCTGTTATATTAGTGCTCCTCGATATACATAAGATTTCACTGGAAATGATTGGCGGCAGCCGAGTTAGATGGTGGAGTTTTCGTCACAAGATTCGCACAGTTATTATGATTAGACAAGGTGACAGTGTTAATTGACCGTACAATAAACCACAACAGGTAGCCTTAATTGATTGATTGTGGCTTAGTACCATTCTTAAGGTTATACCTCAATGGATTGAGGAAACCACCTCGATACCAATGGCAATTCAAAACAAAGGTCAATCAAGACAAGACCCAAAACAAAGACATCAGGAAAAGAGCAGCTTCCGGTTGTCTCTTAGCATTGATAGCACCAGGGCACCAGCACGCTCCCTCAAACTGCCCGAGCAATAAGTAACCCCTCCCAGGTTGAGTACATACCATAGAAATGGAAAAAGTCTATTAATAACTGGAATTTCGTCAATTTCGCGGACATGGGGTCGTCAGTCGTTACTGGTAGACTTTTACACAGGATGAAATATGTCTTTGATTAATAATGTTTATTTATTTTTGTACCACTGTTAATGTCTTATAGGTTATAGGATAATGTGCACATGTACAAATTATTAATTAAAAACTCATTTCTTCCTTCAATTATTATGTTGAACTTAATCTGCATACATTTTGAAATCTTCTGAGGCATTTGTAAACGAGCTTAATAAAGGTATCGCTATAACTAACTGACCGACCGACCGAGCGATTGAATGATTGATTGATTGATCGATTGATTGGTGTTGTACTCTGTGTCCAATATATGAGACTCATATGACGCGATATATTCCAACTATTATTGACACTAGCACAAATATTAAAATGTAAACTGTTTTGATACTGGTGGAAAATTAATCTTCATCAAGCGCTGAGAAAAGACAGCATTGCTACACTCCAACAAACTACCCTTAGCCAGAGGGCTTAAATTTGATTTGTCTACAATTTTGCTGTGTTAACAAAACACAGATTGGGCTAAGTATCTTAGCTATTTGTTCGTGTCTTATCTCGTAATTTGTTTGCTGACAACGCCATGATGTTTTGTTTTTTCGTGTCTTATCTCGTAATTTGTTTGCTGACAACGCCAGGCTGTTTTGTTTCTTCATGTCTTATCTCGCAATTTGTTTGCTGACAACGCCATGCTGTTTTGTTTCTTCATGTCTTATCGCGTAATTTGTTTGCCGACAACGCCATGCTGTTTTTGTTTGTTCATATATTATCGCGTAGTTTGTTTGATGACAGCGTCAAGCTGTTTTGTTTGTTCATGTCTTATCGCGTAATTTGTTTGCTGTCAACGCCATGCTGTTTTGTTTGTTCTTGTCTTATCGCGTAATTTGTTTGCTGACAACGCCATGTGGTTTTGTTTGTTCAGGTCTTATCACGTTATTTATTTGCTGACAACGCAATTGTGTTCCGTTTGCTAGCCTTATCAGAGAGTTTTCAAATGAACCAAATGAATCGGTAACCAAGATAAGAAACCAACAAATGAATAAATCAGGTAAACTTTATATCGGTGGAAGAAAAAAAACATGGCCACAACATTTTTAAAAAATGTCAACACAAGAACGGTTAATTGCGCAGTTTAGCGCAAATGTGTATGTCAGGCTATGAACTACCCAAAACACTCAATCTAAAACTGTCTATTAGTTCACTTATTTCTGCGTCATTAAGGCATTGTGTCTGCAAAGGTTAAATTGACAGATGTTAATGTTAACTGACGCGAAATTTTCATTGAAATTGCTCACAAATGTGATCGCTGGTAGCCTTTGTTATTCTTTTTTTGCAGGACAGAAATCCTTTATGTAGAGCAGTGATGGGTGTAAAACTATAACACCGCTACTGGCAAGACTATTCCTGAAAGTTTATTCAATCATTGACAGAAAAAATCCAGAATTATAATCTTTAATGCATGGTGCCACTTTGGACACGAGATAGATTTATTCATGGAATACAGCCATGCGCAAAACCACACTTCCGGTAAAACACAAACGTTTTGGTGCCACAATGGAAGATTTCTTTTTGATAGGTCATTACGTTAGTATTTAAAATTGCGTCAAACATGGTCACATGGTCTGCGGAACATGGTACCTCCAAGGAGGATCAGAAGACAGACCCGCTCAACAGTGAGCCGCGTCTACGGTACATTTTCTATGCATAATTTTCATCTATCAATAGAACATGTTCATGAAGTCCAGTTTTAATTTCCTGGATATATCGATATCGTCTGTCTTTCTGAAGCCGCTTTCATGTAAAACGAAACCCCGCAGTCACAATCGCCTTGTTAAACTGTCCAAACCTAGTTCCTTGTCATTCACGATTTCTATACAGAAGTCAACGAAAACTTACAATTGTTATTATTTTCACCACAAAGCTCTCTCGACCGTACAAAACCATTTTGTAACATAAAATGATTAGAGTTTGCTATTTTCAAAGACTATTTCATAATTCTCATTATACGCTGTAAATAAAATTGTTGTATACATAACATTCGTTTTTGTTTTAAATATTGACATTCCCAGAAAGATCAAGCTCTGCAGCCAGAAACAAAAGTATTTTTCTGAGTTATGGCATTGTTATTAATAGTGCCGTGGTTTGTCAAGTCTTAAAGGAGCAGACCACCCAAAAACCATATTCTATAAATAAGTAAAACTTTTTGTGTGTCATACAATACATTAATTTCCATTTTCATAACCTGATCGTAACTCTGGTTATCATCCATTAAAGAGCAACACAAGCACC
>JAQQZZ010090036.1:0-17884 GCA_030265115.1 Mopalia vespertina
CTATGAATCTCGAACGTTTTGACGTCAGAGGACCGCCTGTAACGCCCCCTTTTTGACATTACGAGACTCCCATTGGTAGCGTTTTGTACAACGTCATAACAATGTTGTGAAAACGTTGCATGATGCTACAACAATATTACAACGTAGCTATTACGTTTCTGTTTCGTTGCCGTGTGGTTGTATTCTACGGCTGTGGCAACATAATTGGTAGTCCACAAAATTCCGTTGCAGCAACGTAACACCGTACTAAGACGACCAAATCAAAACGTTGTCGCAACGTTGTTTGGCTTGCTGGGTTAAGAGCATTTTTTTTTTGGTCAAATTAGCCAATTAGTTCCTAATATGACAATGCAAAATCCTCTTAACTTCCATCATGTATGGCGTTATGAGTTGGAAAATGCAACCCTGTATATGCAGAAGGGGTATCAAACTTAAGACGAATATCTGTTGGGTTTTTTTCAGGGACTTCACATGAATTTTGAACCCTTTTAAGGCATTTGTCACTCTGAAGTTTGAAAAAAGTCCTTGAATTCGTTAATCTGTGAATTCGCTCCGAGTTATCTATTTCACAAAACATACACTCATAAATTTTTAAAAAAAAATCATGCAATAACCGCCATTTTGTTTTGCGGAATTTGGTAAAATGCAATACCACCGGTCGTCTTAACAGCAAGGGGGCTACATGAAAAGTTTGAAGTTAATCGGTGCTAGCGTGTTCACAAACCTTTGTGACGAACGGAAAGACGGACGGACACCAAATAGCATTTCTAAGCGCCCGCCCCCTCTACCACCTTCTATAGTAGCGTTGGACAATACATATAAACAAAATACGTTAAAAATATATTAAGTCTACTTCCATGTCTTCAAATTCATGAAAGAACAGTCGAGTTTTATTTCAATTTTTGTTTACAACAGTTAGATACAGGAATCGATAATGAAACATCTACAAGTTTTTTTTAATACTAATGTAACATGTCACAAATCATTTAATGTAAAATATACTGAATCATTTTTAACATAAAACATTTACTTACTTATGTGTGTTAAAAGAACCATGCAGTGTTTTTGACGAGCAACAAAAATGATGCTACGTAAATTCTTCCCTGGCACTGTTTCTATATAACTATTAATCTATATCAATTTATTTTTCAGTTCATTGAAAGA
This sequence comes from Mopalia vespertina, assembly GCA_030265115.1. Classification (NCBI taxonomy): domain Eukaryota; kingdom Metazoa; phylum Mollusca; class Polyplacophora; order Chitonida; family Mopaliidae; genus Mopalia; species Mopalia vespertina. Next base: position 1,165 of record JAQQZZ010090036.1, read on the forward strand.
AAATTAAGTTAATCATTTAATATGCTAAGTTTCTTCATATATTAACCTTTTTGAATTTTCTTTTTTTTTACTGTTTGATGTTCTTTAATTTGAAAGAAACGGGTCATGGCTAGTCCATTGTGAATTTCATTTTTCTGAAGTTTGGATTATATTTCACAAACTATCTGTTCGCCCGTTTATTCCGTATACCGTCCGACTAGCATGTCCAAAAACTGTTTCTGTTCTTCGCTTCTTTTATTCCAACTTCCTCGTTTGAATTCTGTAGATGTCTGTTGTTCGCATCTGAAAAGAAAATAAAGATTTATGTTGAATAGAACTTTAACTGTACAATGGAATTTGTTCGTGAAGACCTTTCTGACCAAATAAACTATTTTGGCAATATTGACGTCATGCTGAATGAACTTTGTTCTAAGTCATGTACATGCAGGTGAACAAAAATACAACAAGAACACACAGACCGCTGTTTTCTTTGTTGATTCTCCTTGTTTATGGGCCCGCGAAGTAATCCTACTTCGATGTACGGTTCACAGGATCGAGTCCGTCTGTTGACCATCATGTCGGTATGTACGGCTGAGTCACACGAGGTGTCTCCGGCTATCGCGGGGTGGTTTTACGCGATTTCATCCCGGTTTTCCATCGTTATTTGGTAAGGAACAGCATGAAGTGGACAATCCTTCGTCATATACGGGAAACACCCTTGAGTATAACGTTAAACCCAAATCAAAGAAAGAAAGAAATCATTGTTTCAGACACGAGACAGCGATGTCCGTATCGCGGAGAACCGGAAATACTTTAACCAGACATGCGCTCTTATAAAAGGAAGTAAATGTTTTCAGTTCTATGACGTTATGATTTGGATAGCCGATCCATTGATATGAATGTGATTTTTGTGTAACATCCGGATGGCGTTTGTTTTAGTATGTGACAAGTGGACATTTGAAAGGCGATATCACGATGAATATAGATTAAGCATGCAGGTTTGTTTGGAAAGGCCGTTTGAGTGAACGTTAACGAGTGAACAGGGGAGGTGTGGTTTCGTTACTTTATTTCCATAACCTGTTTTTCGAATTTAATTTCCATTTTAAAAAATAAATTTTGATTTCTTTACTCTGCTGATGATTTGCTTTGGGATAATACCTTTACGTTTCAGTTATTTCGCCAATTACGTATTGTATTTGTATCAGACACTAAGAAGCCAGGCGAACGTGGTATAGGCCATACATTGCATTCAACTTTTGGGACCTAATGCATCCATTACAAATCTTCCGCTTCATTGTTGCAAGGGTTCAAATTATTTGTCCGTAATGCATATGACTGATATGTTACTAAATTCATAAAGATGTCTGGGTACAATCTCTAAACACGGCTGGTTTGCGTTCATTTATGTTTTGTCCATTAGCTTTGTTGCTGCAAACAACTTTTTTTTTACAGGGAGGAAATATCAGCCAAGCAGAAAAAAGGTAGCCTATAAATATATTTTAATGTAGAAGAAAATTTTGCTTGCCTCCATGCACCGAGATATGTGTTTTGAGCATGCTAACACCCATGAAACTACTTTACAATGAAAAAACATATAGAAATTGGCACTGTGCCAACTGTCGTCTAATAAAGAAATAAATATATCGTGCATGGTATTTCGTCGAATTGAAACCAGTTTGAGACGGAAAAGTTTATATATGGCTGAGGGCATTAGCGTAAAACAATTTTTTTAAAAAACTCTTCGATCTTGAACTGTGCTCAAATGGACGATATACCACAGTTATAGAAACTATTTCTATTTTTATTCAATCACATCAAATAATAATGAAGTGGTCTATTTCTTACCAAAAAACAGTTGCGTTTTCAAGCAATCCTATAAATACGGAGAAAAATTATCGCAACGTTACGTATATAGCGTCAGTAAAATATTTTCCCGGTGGAACATATTTTCGTAAATATATATATATATTTTTTTTGAGAGGCTGTCTTATTTTTTATTTTTATTTTACCATGTCCTTAACACGATTCCGTATCAGTAGTTGTCGAAATATATTTTTCATTTTATAGTTATAGCTTTCGTAGTTCCGCGATTGTGGGAGCCACATCTTGACAGTCACAATACTTTTATTTAAACAGGGTAGTTCTTTCAGTATAAACACTGATGTCCAAAGAGGCTCTATGCAAAACGAGAGGAAGCCTCGTGACAAAACACCCCTGCGATTTGCCGGAACCACATCGTATAACTCACTCGTCTACTTAAGGTCGACATAGGAACTTGAACCCGACAGCGTTATACAACGTATAGTAGGAAAAGAAGGGCGGCACGCTAACCACTGAGCCACGATTGCGGTTCACACAAACAAACAAACAAAGTGTATATATATCAGTTTGCTAGGTATATATGAGATCACCATAGATAACAAACGGCGTTCATAACGCGAAGCTCATTGCGGTTTCACGTCAAGTCAATGTGTCAATTATCCAATTGAAAACCATCTTCGCGAGCCAAGGTTAAGACATAGGTGTATTAACCTTGGCGCATTAGAAATCTCAATCGTGTTATCTGAGTCGACTAAGGGCACATAATCTTGTCCCATCTTGGGTTTTCCCCTAACCACAGGCCAATGGAATAAGACGATTCAACGACAGTAGGGGTCTACTACAGGAGCGAAAAATAATGACGGAAAGCAATGCTCATAATCAACTAATATACATGACAAGAGCAGGTTTTTTGTGTTCTCAGTTTAAATAATATCCAGATTATGTCGTACTATTCCTTGGTGTCTCCTTTTGTAACGATCAAGTACTATTTAGCTTTTCAACACAGACGGGCTGCGAGCAAGGCATGGAGGTAGGACGGCGACGGTTTTAATCAAATGCTGGAATCTTAAGATGTTTGAAAAGAACTATCATAACACATACACGTGACTGCTGTGCAATAGAGTGTCGTCGATAGGCTGGGGTTCCCACCATTTTGGGTGTATGCTGCCAATAGAAATCCAGCATATGAGGCTAGGTCAGAATACAACTAAGCAGCGTTTTGCCGCATGTTCTCTCTTGTGAGTCTATATAGAGATACCATGTGTTCGGATGATGATGGAAAATCAGACTACATGATGGCGTGGTATGTGTTAAACGGAGGAGTGCCGGTACCCTCTTGTATTTCAAAGCTGTCTGCAACTTTGGGATAGACGCGCACCATAACGTTCTTCCCAGAAAGTCACGTGGTAGAACTTTACTTTTCGCCACAGTTACGGGAAAATCCGCAAGCCTTAAAGTGTTAAAATGTGTAATGTGGATAAAAAAAAATGGAAGAAATTTTTGATTTAAGAATAATTCAAGTTGTTAGAAACTTTTTAAAAGGAGTGCATTGATGTAAAGCCGTGTGCCATCATAAATAGTCCTGGTGTATTTATACATTTTTGCGGCAATTTACCGAATAGTACTACACTCAATGTGGTCCTAGTTCATGACCATGCCGTCGGTACGCAAGTCATGGAGGTAAGGCGGTGGTTTTAAATAAATGTGTCGTCAGGGAGGGCCGTAGAAGGTTTCCAGTTAAACGAAGCAGGTCGATACGATTGTTCAACCAGTCGATTTCGTTTCCTATATGGATTTGCCAAATCTGCATCAGTAGAAATATCGGAGAGCTAATCTACATCTACATTGGACACATTGATTAATGTTTACTTCGCTCCTTCGTTGTTTTGTCCGATTGGCTGATATATTTACAACACAAATCTTTCTATATACGCCCATAGGGTGGAGAAAACCACCCTTGGGGCACTGGCAACAAAGAAAGACAAGACCGGACAATCATACACATGACTCAATACAAATATACTTTATAAACGTTTGGCCTATGAAAGCATCAGAGCAGATTCATTTATATTGACTTTACATACACACTGGTCTAGGCTTAGTGCATATAAGCGTGACCGCCCTATTCCGATGTACCGTTCACGAATTTTAGTCCATCTGTTGACCGCCAGGTATATGAGTGAGTCACACGATGTGGCACCGGCAATCGGGGGGTGGTTTTTACAAGGTTTCCTCCCAGTTTTCCACAGTAATTAGTCAAGGAGCAGTGTTAAATGGACAATCCGTTGTCATATAAGTGAAATACCCTCTACAACGTAGAACCCCAATCAGACAAACAAACAAACATAACACACTGACACTTAAAACTTACGGAAAAAATTTCGCCTTGCAGTCGTCCCTCATACATGGAATGTAAGAATCACAACAACCGGAGTCGAAGAGCCGCGCACATTTTAAAAATGATCGCAGACACTTTTTCATGCATGTGCTTTGGGCGCCCACCAAACACGAACTCCCAACCATTACTACTAAAATTATCAACTGCAACTTATGTGACGCCATCTAAAAAAAAGAAGAAAAAAAAACAATTTATAACACAATACAATAAACAAATCGTACGGCTTTTAGGCGAATTCCACCATCTGTAAAGAAAATGCAAAGAATTTAATATTGCAAAAATAAAATTGGGTTCAAAATTCATGAATTAAGACCTTTAGACACCAAACAAGAACAGTTTGCTACCATCCAGGGCCATCTGGCTTTCCATTGCAGACTTTGCAACTTCGGGATAAACACACGCCATGCAGTTCTTTCCGGGAAGTCACGTGGTGTGTCTCTATTCTTAGCCAGTCACGTGGAATTCAAGCTACTTTAATATATGTAAATGCGTATATGTAAATGGAACAAATTTCTGAATTATGAACACTTAAATTTGTTAGGACCTGTAAAAAGAATTGCATCGATCTACATCTGTATGATATGATATGATACATAGTCCAGGTGTATTTATACAGTGGCAATTTTCCGAAGAACGACCGACTAATTTGCGATTATTTACCGAATACTATAGTATTACTATATTCAAAGTGGTCTTGGTTTATGACCAAACGGTCCATTTCCTAACCATCAAGTACCATAATACTTTATAACGCAGACTGAGAATTTTGGGATAAACTCAATGACATAATAGCCTAGTCCCGGTGTATTTATACAGCTGTAATTTGCCTGGCTACGACCGCACATTTTACGCCATTTTAGCGTATATCACTACATTCAAAATGATCCTGAGGGCAGTCTATGTGCAATGTCATGGAGGTAAGATGGCGATGGTTTGAATCAAATGATACAAGAAAACTTGAGACTTGAGAGATAAAAAAAAGCTCATACAATCTATAATTGGTAAAAGAATCTGATTGAAACAAGATTCGTCCAAGTTAACATCATGTAAAAGACAGTGAACGTTCTCAAATGTAACATGCCTAGCTATTGCAACTTTGTCAAGGAAACTGTGGTGTCAAATAACGTATTTAATAAGGCTGTGCATGGTATACGATAACTATAAGAGCTACACGAGTCCCGTTTTACAAAGCGATCTTACCTGAAACGTGAATACCATGACAACCAGTGTTGAAGACATAGTGTTGCAACGACAGGTACGTTCAACGTAAGCTAGTATCACTTTGTGAAACGACTCACGAGCCCCTGGGCCCCGATTCCACAAAGCAGTTTTATAATTAAGTCAAAATGTTTAAAGACCCTCACATTTCTCAGTTTTGAATTTTAATATTTTAGCATAATTATTATAATGCAAGTAATTCACAATTACAGGTATTACTTTAAAACTAAAATAAGGCAAGTGGAAAAAATATCAAATTTAAGCGGGAAAATATCAAATTTAAGCGGCGAAAATATCAAATTTAGTTTTTTGACTTAAGTGACGTCGATGGTTGCTCCCTTCCCCTGGGCTGGCACACAGTCTCATGAGTTAAATAGCATGAATATAAGGCTTAAACACATACTAACTATGCTTCACCTACGCTCAATTAAAACATCCACAGTAAATAGGTCTACATGTATAGACTATGTGCTATATTCAATTGGGAAGCTTATTAAATACTACAAGGGTCCTATTAGACTCTATGCTAGTGTAATTTGTTTTTTTGGCCAGCCAAAGTCCAGAACAAATAACAATTCAGCGATTTTTATATTGGCGATAATTTACGAAATTGAGGTACCGGTATGCCAAATTGTAGTAAATTCGGAATAGCATTTTCCATATGGATTTATTGCGATATTTTTTAAATGAAATTGCCCTTTCTCTTTATTAATTCTTATATCTCTAGGGATAGTTATATTACATGGCTTTAGTATTAGATATTTCGACAAATGTCAATTATGTTGCACTAAAGCCACGTGTCTTATGTTTTAATGAACGTTATAATCACAAAATGTTTAGGCTAAACATAATTAAAAACTGATAGATTTTCATCCACGTAATTTATTTTTCAGGGTCCCTAGAGCTATCCTTGTCACAAAGAATCTTTATCGCGACTTGACACAAACTACAATGTATTAAAACTGGCACCGCTTTAAACAACCTGCCTCGTACGTTCGCAAAAGTAATTGTAGTGGAGGCATAATGACGTCAATACTGCGCGTGATAGTAACTAACTGCATCGTTATCATTTAGGTGCACTATTGGCTTTATTATAATTTATTCTAGGTAAAACATCACGTGACGTTAAAGATAACGCGTTGACGGACTGCCTGTACATGATAAGTAACGCGAGAAAGTGCGTGAAAAGCCAATCGTGCACCTAACTGCATAATTATGTGAAAATTTAGAGACTTTGTGAAGAAGATCGGCTAACTCCTGCGAGATTCTCGTTACCACATGGTATCAACTCTTTACCAAAACAGACCGCATAAGTACCATCACAGCATAAAACACAAACACCCTCAACCCCAGTCATATAGCATTAATTTACTTTATATTTGTATGATACGTTTTCACCTTTGTGCTAACTATTTGTGATTGGCCAATTTAAACCACGTGATATGGTTCCCATCTTGGTCAGCAAAGGTACATTTTACATATTGTAATAGGTTATAAAGTAGAGTTAGTTAAATAAATATGTGTTCATTTCACTTTAAATTAAAATATTGCACGGTGCATATATTCCGATTATATACGTAGCAAGTAAAGTGATACAATTGGGTATCATTTCAAAACACGGTGGGGTCAGGGGTAAACATTGTCTTTAAATGCAAAGGCCACCATTTTTAACGAGGTAGAGCCAGGGAAAAACGGTGTCTTTAAAAACAAAGGCCATCGTTTTAAACAAGGTAGGACCAGGGAAAGACGATGTCTTTAAAAGCAAAGTCCGTTTTAAACAAGGTAGGACCAGGGGAAAACAGTGTCTTTAAAAGCAAAGGCCACCGTTTTAAACAAGGTAGGACCAGGGGAAAACGGTGTCTTTAAAAGCAAAGGCCATCGTTTTAAACAAGGTAGGACCAGGGGAAAACAGTGTCTTTAAAAGCAAAGGCCACCGTTTTTAACGAGGTAGGGTCGGGGGAAAACATTGTCTTTAAAAGCAAAGGCCATCGTTTTTAACGAGGTAGGGTCGGGGGAAAACATTGTCTTTAAAAGCAAATGTTACCGTTTTTAACGAGGTAGGACCAGGGAAAACAGAGTCTTTAAAGGCAAAGCCCACCGTTTTTAACAAGGTAGGGACAGGGGATAACATTGTCTTTAAAAGCAAATGCCACCGTTTTATGGAGAGTGGGTCAAGGGAAAATATTATCTTTAAAAGCAAATGCCACCGTTTTATGGAGAGTGGGTCAAGGGAAAATATTGTCTTTAAAAGCAAATGCCACTGTTTAAGCAGTATCTTCAAGAAACAAATACAACCTTTTTAAACTTACGGCGACGTCCGTGTCATTCGTAGGTTTTAATTTTTTTTCTCCCTCTGAAAGCAAAGGCTATAACGCTTACCTTGGATTATTTATATAACAAGTTTCACACGAACAATGTACTCAAATATTGTATACAGTCTTAGATTTCGATTCACATGGAAAATTGATGCAATGAGCTCTGGTGATAATTAGACCTATTGTACATCTATTTCCATCCAAAAAGATGCTGTTCACGTGGAAAGTTTCGTCATTGTAAATCGGACCAGCAACCGCATCTTTATTATATGCAGTTTCTCGTTTTACAAAGGCGACGATTTACAAGCTAAAACAGTTTTCGCCGATCCTCATACTAATTCGAATTAAGAGATATTAAACTATAGAGAAAGCAATTGTCCCGTGCCACCTGCGTTCACAGGAGATGTGCCACACGCGGAATGTATATTAGCTGCTGTTCTTGGTCGTTTCCGAAATATTCTCTCTCACAGACGCTGGCGCGCTTTCCTAATACAACACAAATCACTCATAAAATCACCTACAGAGTGAATCCGGACGTCAGTTTAGCGATATCATTCAACCATTATAACTTTGACGGTTGAGTAAATTTGACGCATTTCCTACATAGAGATGCTCTTCGTTTGCTTTTCAATTTTAACTGTTACATTGGGTACGAATGTAATGGTCTGGAAGTACAATTCCTTTTATCCCAAGAACAATGGATGGCAATAGCGCAGGGACCGGTTGCTCTAAGCCCTGTTATGTTAACGTGGTGCTAGATGACGTTACGTTACAATAAATTTATGCTATGACGTGACGTCAGATTCTTTGTGAGGAAACGTCATCTTATTGGCTGCTAGCTTAACGGAACTTTGACCAACTAGACCCTGGTCATGTTAAAGTCACGGGCTACAAAAGGTGTCATGCATAGCACAATGACTGTTAAATAAGCTGCTGTAGAAACCTATTGTACTCTCGCTATTCATCGGCCATATATACTAATCTTTTCTTTATAGATGTAACCAATGGATGTGTATACAGGCATAGCCATTGATTAGTGAGTGTGAACCCATTGTTCTTTGAAATATCATTGTTTAAGTTAACAAGGCATATAGAACACCCAGTTGATTGACAATAGGCCATGTTGGCTATCCAAGAGTTTTATCCGAGCTACTCTACATTGTAATGTTATTGGCTAGCGAAGATGACAATAGGCCTACTCAAGGAAAACAAAATGTTCTCCTTGACGAACGTAGTGTCCAACTGCCGTTAAGAAATGTGTTAAAATTGTCTAATTGGTCATCCACTAAAGTCAAGAGGTCTGGTAGATTGTAATTTGGCCTCCAGGCAATCCATTACTTGCCAGTTCCACTATATTATTACGATTAATAAGCATTATTATTCAGATGCACTCAATACATATTGGCATCTGAATTGATGCCAATAAGTTTGAAGTATACGTTTCATTCGCCTATATTGGCCAAGTACGCGGTCATAAAACTTTTTTTAAACAGCGAACCACGGTACAAAGTCCCAATCGCACAGGCTGGACATAGAGAAGCCTGTTAACGTGTCTGATAAATTGACATTGGTGTACTTTATTTTAAAAAGTTGATCATACTGGCACAGGGATGTAGATGTTTCGATTAGTGGCGTACACCAATAATTTCACATTCTTGTACAATCAGCGACGCGCTACCATACACATAGATTATGTCTCTTAAAAGTTGAATTAGGTAAAATGTTAAACGTGTCTAATGCATATACCAAGGTTGACCCACCCACGCATGAATTAATCGTGGATCGCGAAGATATGAGTTAAGTGAGTCACATCTTTTTATGATGGCCACCTTTAGGTAATACGGAAACACTGAGACGGACAATGAATACATTCCATATAACTTAGCCTATACCTACTTAAAATGTCTGCAAGTTTGTCATTTTGATTTCTAAAGGGAAAACAAAGTAAAAAAAACAAGCGTCTGCTCTTCCTATCATCTTGTCCAAAGGTGACAGTTAAATCTCAAAAGGTTTAACGTCTTATAACCTTATTTGTCTGAGAGGATTGAAAAGCGACAATATTCTTAATGGTTCTTTTAATCGTGTATTTGTACTAACCAGTCTATCTTTTACAAAGAGGTGTAAATTGTTCTTGTAAAACAAACAAAATACACAAGAATTTGTTGTTCCTATAGTCTCCATATTATGCTAAATACTAATTAGGGAAGTTATTGAATAGAATATTTATGCAAAACAATGAAAGTCGTCGAAATATTGTTATGCTATATATCGGGGGATTAGCGATAAGCTGTCATCTGTCTTTAGCGATTGCTACGCCTTCGCTTATTCTGTACTTAACAGCGGCATTACTAAGAGCTAGTGGGTACAGTGTTGGATAATCTTGGTCGCCCCGATCAAAAATACTTAAGTCGCAGTCCACTCGATCACGCCCAAAAAACATTTGGTCGCCCACTTATCGGTCAAGTCTAAATCATTGTTTTTTGGGTGGAAAGCGAGCAAGTTTTTGTGGCCAAATTCTTCAAGAAGTGTATTGATTTGTATCGTTAGGGCTTTAAGCGTTACTGAGTGTTGTTTCACTCTTATGATGGTGTGCCAGTCCTGTGTGAATGAATGTGCACCGGATGTCACTGGCAAAAATCATTGGCAATACACAGGAGAATTTCAGTTGCATTCTGTTTCGCTAGGCCTACACTCTTAGAAAAATATGGAACCCTGTAAGGCTATTCAGTCATGGCTCTGGTTGAACCCTTTATGGCTCTGTGTGGAACCCTCAAATCAACTGTTCCAAATATTTCTCCCTTTTCTTCGTATGTCAAAGGACCGTTTTTTGTCGTGATGGTTCCCTATAGAACCATCCTCTTTTCTAAAGAACTCTCAACGAACCATAATTTCTAAGAGTGTACTAAAATTTGGGCACATCGTGTTACTTAGCTTATTTGCATGGACTAAGTACCAAGTTGTCGTCTAGCATTGCCATATATACATGAATCAATATATCCAAAATCACAATATGCCATTTAGCAAAATAAAGCTAGCTGTTACTATAACGTCCTATATATAAGATATTTTTAATTTTAAAATTTGCATGAGGACAAAAAGCCCTTGCACGACATGCACCCCAGGACAAAAAAAGTCAAATTTATTGCATTTATTTATTATTTCAGAGTATTTGTATTTACCATTTTATGTGTATGTCATGTTTATTCTAGCATTAAGTATTATGTTATATAACCAGTTAAACCAATAGCAATATAAAGCTAGCTGTTAGTACTATGACGTCCAATATTAAAGATATTTTGGGGAAACTACGTAAACGACGTGCACCACACCTGTTACTCAAAACAAAATGGCTTCTTTGTTGCATGTCCTCGTGCAGAAAGCTCCGCTGTACAAACCGCTCCCTCCATCCACCCACCCACAAGCTACAAAGTGACTGTGCATTATTCTGTATTGTTTAATTTCCAGGTTTGTTTATTGCAGAATAAGCCAAGTAGGCTTCTCTCCCAAAATATCAAATGAACAGCAGTATAAATACAGACCAATAAGGTAATGATATAACAAAAGGATTATACACTAGCATGTTGTATTAAAAACAGTTTCTTGTTCATCATTCGCTCCATATTCCGTCTCTTAGATACGTTTTCGTTTTGCTAATTTAAGATGGCGCATGCGTGTCTCCTGCTAAAAAGCTTAGCTAGTTACATTGTGTAACCATCAAGTACCATCTAGCCTTTTAACGCAGACTGGGAACTTTGGGATAAACCTGCGCCATCACTGTCATACCAGGGAGTGACGAAGGTGCTCTCCCTTTACAATAACCCATAGGTGCATAATTGTTTATGTAGGTCAACATAAAATTGATAAATTTTATTCATTTAAAAATGATTGAACTTGTTAGTATCTTTATGATTTGTGTGTTTGATTGATTTGGGTGACTGGTATCTTGAAAAAGAGATTGGATTGATGTACAGCTGAATGACATCAAAGCATAGTCCCGGTGTATTCATACAGCTGTAATTTGTCTTGCTACGACCGCACAATTTACACCGTTTTAACGGATATCACTATACGTAGACATTCAAAATGGCACTAGGTTTATGACCAAGCGGGCTGTACGTATGGCATAGAGGTAAGCCCGCTTCCGATTCTAATCAAATGAGCCAGTTATAGACATGCTGAATGGTTTGCTAGTTTATTGTCACATTATCGACCAAAGCAACTTCTAAGAAATATTGGCAAACGATATTACCTCGAAGAGTTAAAATGCCATTTTACATAAGACGAAAACAACCATGTACAGGAGGACAGAAGAGTGAATTTGGAAGAGATTTATGCCTGAGATAAACCTTTCACCTTTCCGCTCTTACATAAATGACGATGTAAGTACTGGAATCGCATCGACCGTCTTTCGCAACGGAACGCGATATTTATCGCAAGGGAACGCGATATTATCGCGAGGAAACGTGATATTTATTGCGATTCGCGAAGGAACAGGATTTTTTTTAACTGTATCCCGGTTCCGTATGTTATAGCCATTCTGTTGTATACCAAATTTAACGTAGCCGCATTTCCCCCCTTAATAAAATATACAGCCAACAAAAAGATAGATTCTGTAAAAAAAAAAACTTGTAGTTTGCCCTACGCCGACCGCAATCTCTATCATTATTTACCTTATATATCACTACACAAAATGGGGCACATTTGTTGCCCAGTTGTTTTTACGACGAGAGTTTAAACCAGATGGCGTGTTAGGTATATACACTCTTACAAATAATGGTTCTTTGAGGGTTCTTAAGAAAAGAGACCTGGATGGTTCTATATGGAACGATTACGACAAAAACGGTTCTTTGGTAAAGAAAGAAAGGGAGAAGTATTAGGAACAGCTTGCCGCGAGGGCTCCACGCAGAACCATTAAGGGTTCCACCAGAGCCACGACCGAAGAACCTTCAAGGGGTCCATAAGAGCGTAGGCCCTACACACCTGTATGAATAGTGGACGGAAGTGAGTTTTTGCTGGAGAAAAGCCATACTGAACCTCATAAGTTACTGCGTGTTGACGTTCTTTCATAAAGACGTTTTTGAGCATATCCTTAGCTGGGAATCGATTTTGCTCTGTTGGAAAAAAAAAGTTTCCAGTAATATGTAGCCACATGGCTACACTCGGAGCACACCACGCTTAGCCAGAGGGCAAAGGCAGACTTTAGCCCAGCCTTTTAAGTTTTAAGTTTACATCTTCCGTAAAGGCTTATATATTAGAAAGTCCACACACAACAGGCATCAGATGGTACAAATATGTAAAACTACTAGAGCAAAACCATAAAGTTTAAAGTTTTGTATAAATGTCAGTCTTGTAAATAGTTCACGAAGAACAACAGGAGTCAAATCGTTAGAACAATTTTTAACATTAAATCTTTGCTTTTTAAATGGAATAAAGACTTACCTTATTTTGAAAATTTTATAACAGCGCTCCGAAACCTTTGCCACAAAAAGGGATTTAAATCACCACTTGCATAAAAGTCAAACTCGGCAAAGTTTCTCCTTCGAAATAATCTGAGTATTGTGCGCAGACAGTTGGGTCAGAACGAAAGCTCTCCAGCGAAACAATGACGAGTTAATGACAGAACGTATCAACTGATTATGAGTTTTATAACTGACGAAAGCAAAATCCCACACTCCACCGGGAAATCGCCCACAAAATTACCAGAAATAATGAATTTTCATGAAATGTCAGTGGATCATAAGCGATATAAGTTGATAAGCGAATATTACTTCGTTCTACTCGATAGTACTGGAAAAAAGAGAAATTCGGACGTTACCACTGAGCTTATCGCGAACCGCGGCTGTCGCTGAACGTTCATTTCCGCGCACGCCCACGTCCGCGGTTCTCCCACCTTATTGGTGCAGGGAACAAACAAAAGAAACAAACTGAAGACACTGTGTGTCTAGATGAAACTTGAACGGTGTTATATGTACTAGGTAAAACTACAGACTTAGTGTATGATCTTGGTATACTTACAATTTAGGGTATTTTATAGTATGTTTATGCTATTTCATTCTGTAATTCCTGACTGAAATCAGTTATTGTAGTTCAAACGTAGTTCTCTCTCTTAATTGCATGGTATAATATAAATTATTCCTTTTGATTCATTGTCAATTGTTACGCCATTAATTTAAGACCACATATACAAAGTTTAAACAAATATCCCGTGAAAATAACGCTACGTTCTACTATACGAACCACACAATAGTTTGTGATATGCTCTCAGAAAATGTTTAAACTATTCACAAAGCAATGGACACACCATGCAATAATCATTAAATATTACATCATACATCATTATCAGACAATAGCATGAATCAGATGTACAGACTAATGGAAAGTTCCATTAAAGCTTCGTTTGCTTGATTGGAGTTGAACGTCGTACTTAAGGGTATTTCACTCACATTATGGCGTACCAGACCAATGGGTGAAGGAAACGAGTTTTAAAGTTATATCTGTATTGATTACCTACTAACAAAATAATGGCCAAATATTAAATGTTAAAACTGAAAAGTTAAAAAATTTGAGGGACTTTAAACATTTTGACTAAACCATAAAAAATGCTTTGTGGAATCGTACCTAGGTGATCTTAGTCTATCAGGTGATTTTAATAATAAGACGTCACAGTACCTTTTGATCGGTTTCCATGGTAATTAAAATGAGCTTTACTTATGGTTCGTTGTTAGCACCACTGGTGCCACATTTATCACTCTTTCAAAGAAAAGTCTTTGGGGGCACATTTTGTAACCACCACGTACCATCTAGTTTTTCAACTCGAAATACAATGTACAATGTAATTCTATTCCGGACTGTGGCAATTTTTGGGGGGATGGGGGGTATTTTTAGTAGCCGTATTAGTTTTATTTTTTGTTAATTAAAAATAATTAAAGGAAAGCAAGCACCTTAAAGACTAACCTAATTACCCGAAGAAGCCAACTTGCGCGGTTTGGAGAAAGCTTGTCATTGGTGTCTATAGGGAAACCACCATAGCCACCACTGGCAACAAACAAAGACGAGACAATCACGGGGCGCAATGCGAAGACGTCACAAACAGATCGGCTCAGTTCCTGCTCTGAGCGCACCAAGGCAACAAGAAGCGGGTATCTGCTTAATGAGATAAAGTTATTATTTTTATGGCGGCAAACAGACTTCTCTAAAAAAAATTTTTTTCAAACTTTCGTCTTGTCAATACCACATATACACCTAAAGAAAGTTTGTGTCAGATTTTTGTTTTATTCATAAAGCCAGTCTCGATAGGCCTACTGTAAAGTGTCGGCTGACTGGCCCTCTTTCTAGAATTACAAACTGTTCATCTGAATCGAGCACTAATATATTTTATCAACAGCCAAATGCAATATTTTAACTCTCTGTTTGTTGACTCTCGTATTCCACGGGACGACACAGAACTCGTTTAATAAGGCAGAGTTATTACATTCGCTACCAAGCTAATTGTATTAGACGGGGATCCACCGCACATGAGAGCAGACTTTGACGGCATTTAGGCGGAGATCCGTTTTCGCGATGGCTATGGACATTTCATATATATATAAAGCCTCGAACGGTTTATCATAAAGCTTTTTTGTTATTGGTTACTATTCGTATATGCAGACATCTAAATATGTAAAAAAAAAAAAAATAATAATAATAATAATACTGAGTTTAAGCCAGCATTGCCATGGGAAGACATTTCTGTACACCCCAGAAAATCATGAATCTTCCACAGGTTGCTGGCATACCGATCTGCATTCGCATATATAGGCGGGAATCGAACCCGCGAATCTTTAGATGCAGGGGGTAGAAGTATTTACACTATACAGGCCATGCATTCAGTCGCTGATCCTTCAATGATTGAGTGAGTTTTAATTTACTTCGTTAAATCGTGGCAATCGAAATGTGTTGATTAAAGTTAAAAAACTTAAAGAGGGGGTGGGGGGAAGTGTGGGGAGGGGCTCTGTCACTTAAAGCTATACAAGCTTTGGTCTGTGCCAACAAATAGAACCCCTCGAGTTGAAGTGCCGGACGGCCCCGCCGCTATAGCCCTTGTGAATGGTAGCAGATGTATTGGTGGTAACCCTTATAGGATTAACTGCTGTGGAATACGGGGATTCTAATGATTAACCCGAGATCTTCAGGGATATTGAGCGGAATTAAAAACGGGCGTAAATTTGATTTCTACAATACGATACTGATTGTCTATTTGCTTATTAGTCGAATAACGTCTGCCGATATAATATACGGCCAACTGATATATGGGCCTGGAGGTGCCTATGGAATGATTGCGATCTGTGTCGCCAAATTCCGCGGTAAATGACCGCGAAGATGTGCATATGATGTAAATTCTCTAAATATAAAGTTTGGTTTGTTTAATTACACAGAGTTGGGTGATCATCAATGTATACATTATATGACAGCGATGTGAGGTTTTACAAAAAAGGCAAAATGCAGTGGGTACAACCAACCCACCACCTGACCTATTTAGTCCTCTTATAAAGATGAATTATTAAGGTTGATTTATTGATTGGTGTTTTCCGCCGTGCTTAAGAGTACTTCGCGTATATTACGGTGGTGTATTCCAACAATAATTTACACTTGCACAACCCTGATGTGAAACGTTCTAATAACGTTGAAAACTTAATTTCCTCCAGTGCCACTAAGAAAATACAGCATTACTACTCTTCAAACAAACTGCCTTTAGCCAGAGGGCGACTTATTAAGGAAAAACTCGGGTTACTAAAATGTCCAAACTTCAATGTAACAAAGACCTGTTTATCAGATATACATATAGCCTTCAAGGAAAACAAAACTCTATAAAGGGCAGTATTTTCGTTATTTTGGGATAACACTTTCTTAGTTTGAACAGATTCTAGTTCAGAAAATTTAGTTCCGGCATTTACTGCTGGCGATTCGGTGCCCAACTCTGAGGGTCGTTGGTTCGATTCTCGGACGGGTT
>JAQQZZ010090057.1:4471-17882 GCA_030265115.1 Mopalia vespertina
TTCCCACCCCCCTCCCCCTCCCGCGCCTCAAGGACAGTGCGACAGACGGCCCACATAAACCATGGTATCTCCGCTGTCACGCTTCCTAGAATGAGTTGTTATTTTACAGTTGGTTATTCGAGCATTTTATGCGACCTTGTTTATGACGTGTTTTAAAAAATAAATGTTTTGTTAGTTCATGTTTTTGGTTAAATTGTTATTTTAAGATTATACATTTGTATACAACATCAACAAGTTTTGCCGGTTGTTTTAAGACCGCCAACACAGAGCATTTGTAGCTCCGCCACTATGAATGTCCTATAAGTTAATGCGCATGTGTCAATCTTTGGGCTAGGGTGACACCCGGCCCACACGGAACATGGTATCCCCATTGCCACACCACCTTTTCGGGATGAGATTGATCGTAGGATTCTAAATTGTATAATATGTTACATTAGATTGTAATATCGGATGCCTGTTAAATTATCGACGATGAGTTGAATACATGTTTTCTGTGGTCTCCTTTTGGATTGAGTATAGCAGGTAACGTTAGCGGGATATTTATTTGAGTTAATTCATGTTCAAGTATGCATCTTTCGTTCGTATATTTATGGCACTTGGTAAATATATGATCTACTGTTTCTTTATCTTCGTTTCTGATACAGATTGATGAAATCTGTTCGTGGATTGTTACTGCATATGAACTCAATCCAGTTTTCCCAAGGCGCAAAAGAGCGGTTATTTGCGGTTTTCCGTCCTAAAATATTATATAACCAGCGCCCGCAATACTCCTTGATTGATTGGTAGACTTTTTCAATTTGACCATAGATTTAAAAAAAATACTTTACAATTCATGTGGAATAACACAATTTAGCGAGATAAAGCTTAGGAGCTTGTTCTATTCCGTGTATATGTATCATACAATAAGGTTTACGACAACGTGAATGGTGAAGTGTAATTTTACATGCACACAATGAATTTTATAGTTAAAATTGTGCGAATTGTCTTAAAATGTCGATGTGCTGCAAGATAAGGGTCAATATATATTTTGGATAAAGAATTATTGAACTTGAGAATTAAATAGAAATTTGGAGTTATTCCTGCGCATGTTATTGATAGTTTATTCAATTTCCGAGCACAAGCTTAGTTTAGTGAATGATATGGAAGGTTACTATTGTAGAAGGGTCGATTGAAGTTCATGATTTGATTTATAGTGTTGTGTTGATGGATATGGCGTTGTTTTACAAGCTAACTTTGAAAACTTGGATGAAATAAAGCGTGGTGCAGCAGCTACTTCAAATCATTTAGTATTTTTGCAATATCAATAGATGATACGGGGTTGAAATTGAATCTACGGTGATACGAGCTGTCGAGATTTTAGGAAAAATTGGACCCGCCCTGTGGATTTTTTAAATCAAGATCTGAAGCTATAGAAGAAAAGTATTTGTTAAATCTATTAGCACTGCAATCAATTGATGCACTATTTATGTCAAAGTAGGTAGTCAACTGCTTTTGTTAGTTCTGTCCATTTAAGATTAAAGACCCACCAGGTATTTTTTTATGTCATTATTATGTTTATTGAACTTATTCTCAAAGTAGGACTTCATTGCTAAACGAAGTGTTTTATTTAGGGAATCACTATATAGGAACGACGCACTTGTCGGGCGGAATGGTTACTGCCCTTTAGTTATTCTCTATAAAGTGTATTTTTTCATATATGGAAATGAGAAGAGCGGATGTAACCCATCGACGGACGACATTTCTGTCGGAGACTGATTATAAATACAATGAAATTTATCACAAAAAGCTCAAAAGCTTTTTTGGCATCCAATCCATGTTTTGAATTTCAACAGCAAAGTGTTCTTTTTTTCCTCCATAAATTTGTAATATATTAAAGGCTGACTGGAACCAATTTTGATTGGATCATCTTCGATAACATGGACAATAGGAAAGTGGTAAGATATTTCGGTTAAAAGAATACAAGATAGTGTAGAAGTAGAGTAGGTATTTGTGAATAAATTGTCAATTAGTGTTGCGGAGCGGGACTGAACACGAGTTGGTTTGGTAATATTATGGAAAAATAATGGCATTTTAAGATTTCAAGAAAGGTTTTGTTTGAGAATGTGAGTCCGTTTTAAACACTTCTATGCGGAAATCTTCCATGAGGAGGCATTCTCTCCTATCTATAATTGGCAAGTGTCAATAATATTGAGTAATTTATTGTTAAACTCATCTACATCGATATTATAGGAGGACAATACATGATACCAAATGGATACGGTTTATTTGATTGAACAATTTCAACGAAAATATAGGTAGGACAAGATGTAAACGTTGAAGATGTTCAATGCAACACCACCACTACAACGATGGGAGCGTTGCAAGGAAAATATATTAGATCCTTGTAAATTGAAAATATCGGTGACAGACAATGGACATTTTAGGCTGTCAATAAATCCGGTGATCTCATCAAAGTGTGGGAAGACTGCGAGCATTAAAATATATAAAAGAGAGTTGAGATGACATGTCAGAACAAAACAGACGCGGTTCAGCTAAGAAAGTAGAAGGAGGATAATATTTGGATTGACGAGATATTAAATTATTCCAGTGAGATGACTCCTATTCATTATCGTCAATCACTGTAGAGTTTTTTCTGCATCATTAAGTGGAATCGGATTATTATATTTAAAGTGAATCTAAGTCGTAATGAAGTCAACGGGATTAGGAAGAGAGTTGTGGAAAAAAGGTTAAATTTTGTGCTGCACCCCGAAATGGAACTGAATTACTGGAATCCGATATTGTATAGAGTATTATAGAGGACGGAAATATTGACCAATATAAGTACAGCAGAACGTATTACAGTATTTAAAGCAAAAACAAAACATAGACAACACACTAACAACATAAACACATACAGTACAGGGCATGCACATAACAGTTTGCTTCCTACCAGAATGGCTAACACATATATTAGTATGACAGATGTTAATACAACGTCACAGTCAGTTCATTGTTAAAAGAAACCTAAATATAAAACAAGTTGGGAGAAGATCAATCATATAAAATTCACAAAAAACAGATACAAACAAATGAAAGACACATATCTACAAACACAGTCTTGCATTCAAAACGACAAACTACTGGAAAGTGATTTTAGAGAATGAAATACTTACTTCGAGATATATGTATGTAAGAAATTTGGCCAGGAGTTTACATGAACAAATGTTTGCATTGAAGTGTATTGTAATGTAGTGGCTTAGAAATTAGATACTAAAATATTTAAAATTCAGACGAATAGATTACAGTGTAAATGACATACTTACATTGTTGTACATAGTTGACAATTTGCTTCTTTAGATGAAAAACATTCTTACTCTAAATTACTCTGAATTACACAAAGACTGAAATAATAAAGTCAGCAAATGATGTCATCAGGTAATGTACAAAATTATGAAACATATTTAACTTTACAACATTAGGGATTTAATTGATGGAATTTCGTAAATAACAGATAGATTAAAGTAAATTGGAGATTATATTAATACAACCAGTTAACTGACGAGCTATTATTAAAAAGAACAAATACAAGGGGGATCATCATAATAAGGTGGCTAATTGATACAGTAACTCTGGCGTAAATTGTATCAAAAAGGAAGAAATTGGGTCGCATATATAAGGACCTAACTATCATGTAAGTATTTAAATTTAGTAAGTAATATACAAACTTAAATTAGAGAAATTTGATAAAATAGGATGCCCAAAGTAGGACAATCAGAGTAGCAGATTTGGATAATTGGTAAAGTTACTATGAAGCTTTGTAGGTCTTATTTTCGAAATTATATGGTATTTGAGGGATTTCGGTATTGGAATTTCCAACAGAAAGGGACACAATCAGGTAAAATGTCCAGATATACCTAAGTCAAATCCTAAGTAAATTAATAAACCAGGTTAGGTAATTCAATTAGGTAATTAAGTTTAGGAATTTCTTAAATGACAGCAAGAAAATTAAACAATTTATTAGACCAAAAGAGAATTTGCGAGGGTTCTACTTGGTTGCAAAATAGCATGACTGACATGGCAGACTGGTGATATCTGTCAAACTCACAAAATAGCCTGACTGACAAGGCAGACTGATGATACCTGTCAAACTCACAAGAACAGTTTGAATCAATTCGTAAAATAAAAATTACTGCAGATGTAAACATCCGATAACATCCAATCTTTCCTTTTCGTGAAACTGTTACTTAAATCAAAAGTATAAATCTGAAATAAAGGAAAGATGGCGCTAGGTTACATATTTTAAGAATTAGAAATTGGCTTGAATTCAAACCAATTTGCTGCCTTTGTTTCCTCGGTAAATTTAAAACATTAGTACAATCAAGCAATTGGCGCTGAGAACAATTTCACAGGTACATATATATAAGGCAAATATATTGATGTATACATGAAGAGGTATACATCTATATACATTTGCCATACACATTATACATTTCACGTTGGTTGTTTGATTCAGAATAATATAATTATCTTCGGAGTGAACAAGTCTTATGATAAATGAGGGAGGTGGGTTAACACCGAAAGACGGTTTAGTGGACTTGGGAAGGCGATGTACATTAACTATGAGAAAGCTATTGGTCCATAGCCCCCCTAATTCCATTTCCTTGTGTAGAAAAGTGCAAAGCACATATTCTGTTATTTCATAATACTGGTAGTCTTGAAATATCCCATAGAAAAGCAAGTTATTCTTCCTCTCATGAATTTCAAGGCGGAGTAACTGTCTTTCTAGGTCAATTATATACGGTTTTAAACTGTCCTCCGTGTATGTGATGGTCTTCTCGATATGTGCTATTTTATATGTACAAAATGTTACAGATTCTTCATACTTTAGAAAATCCCTCTCTAGTCTAACAACTCTGATGTACTTCACAGTTTAACGTCACATTTATAATCTTATATTTCGCTCTCAATTGAATCAAGCTTTAGTTTTATCTCTGTTCATCTGCAAATACGAGTTTTCTCAAATCCGAGCTATTCAGATTTTCGTCGAGATCAGAGTCCGTAATGTGTGTTGTTGTAGTTTTGAGTCCGAGTGTAGATCCCGCGATATGTCCCTTTTACTGCGTTTTGTTGACTTATGAGCTGATCTATTGCTTTAAGTAGCATTGACCGTCATGGGCTTGTCCTTTGGAGCCATTTGTAAGGTATAAATTACGCGTATAGAGCCGATCTTATCAGGAGCAAAGTCAACACACGCCCGTCATGTGATAATCCCACTCGTTCTGCCATTTAGTAAGTACGTCCAGTGATATAATCGAATTTATTTTAGTTACATTTGTGGCCGGCCATTCTCTGTTCTTTCTCACTAATGAAGACGACAGCTTGACACTTGGTGCAAGTAATGGCAGAGATCAGTCGTATACGTATGTTTATAATCATAGCATGACACTGCCCCATTTACAAAATGCAAATCCATTGTAGGTACTTGTGACTGTGCCTCAAATTGGGATGGGGAAAGATGTGAAGTGTGTGCTCAAACATTCTACGGACCTAAATGTGAACCTTGGGTGACGGTGCTGAATGTCTTTCCGGATGGTGGTCCAGATACAGAGGGAACAGAGGTTCACGTCAGAGGTCACAACTTTCCATCGACAGTAAACGACACATACTATTGTCGATTTGGCCGATCAGTCGTAGCTGGGCAATGGATATCAATGGAACATATCGTGTGTGTGACACCAGACCTACAAGAAGCCACTTACTTAGTTGAGATTTCCCCCGATGGAAGATCGAACTTTACTCAAAATAAGGTGGGTGTAATTGACATTATGCTTATCATAAGTGGACTTCTCAGAAGTTCAATAGCTATGGGACTATTAATTGTTGTCTTTTTTCAGCCTCATGAACAATCACTATTATCTTTTAAAGGTTGGGTTTACGGTTTTTGCCAAGTGTCCTCCCGGTGCGTGTGGAAAAGATTTCGTCCCCCCTCACGGATTATGTGCGTTCGGAGGTTGCGTGTGTACTTTACCATGGTCAGGGGGTGATTGTCTAACTGAGTTAGAATCGCCTATAATAAAACCTGTACCTGAGCAAATAATAGCTGAAGGTGATAGTTTCTCACTTACGCTGGAGCTGGTTCAAGTAAGTGGACTAATTAGACGTTGACTTCATGTTATTTTTTTTATTTTCCTGTTTATTCCCTTGTCGATGTACATTTTTGTGTGATTTGATGAGTGTCAGCTTATCGTTTTGTTTAACAAAATATTTGTATTTTCCACAGGGCAGTTCTCCAGTAGTTTGGTCAATGAGCAATGCCCCCCAGGGTATGACACTGGATGTACGATCCGCATCAGTTAGCTGGGGTCTCTCTGTGGGATCCGATGAGCCATACAGTATCAACATTGAAGCCAGGAATATTGTTGGTCGATATTTAATGACACTAATGGTCCGCGTTTCTTTGTATTATAATGTCACCATTGATTCCATATCCCCATCTGGAGTTCTTCATACCCCTCAAACTGTTACTATAGACGGTCATGATGAGTTTTGGGACGATATTACATCCCGTGTCGTTCTGGTCGATATCAGGTTTGAACCTTTAATCCGTTTTAAATACTGCAAGACAAAATGTAAACGGATTTGCATAAACGACAGGTGTATACTGTTTTACTTAATATAAGACAATAAATAGAATTCCCCAGGTGGACTCCTCTTTAGTTTAGCATGATAAAAAATAGATTCTGGATAAGTAGTACGCGTTTATAAACTTATGTGGTATGAGTATGGATCTTTTATTTCTTCTTGGTTATATTATTCACAGGGTACGAAATTTGGGTACTGTGCGCACGTTGTCAACGTTTACAAACCCCAGCTCTGGAAGGTTCTCTGTAACGTTTAATTACCAGGCGTCAGACCATGGACTATTTTCTGTGGTAAGTAACATGTAATATGCAGCAGGAGATCCGTCCACTTGTTTCAGTCTGTACAAAAAGTTTGTACCGCTATAGTATCAGGCCAAGAGCAATTTAACAGAGATCAAATATTTGATACTGTTTGTTTTAAGCAATACTTCAAAAACTACAATTGTACATTTTACCATTGAACACTTGGTATTTTATAGAAACATAGATTGATTTCCTCCAATGTAGTGTCTGTCTTTCAGCTCGAGTCCTGTAAACGCTGATGAGAAACGTAATGCCTCGTTAAAAAGCAATGATGATGTTGTTTAATTTAATAAAGTTAAATAATTCCGAATAATAAGTTATTTCTGCTAATTCATAAATAGTACTACACGTAGAATATATTTAACCATAACACTCCACTTTTTATTCGTAGAATTTGAGAAAAAAAACCTGCATGTTTCATGCTTGTATCACTGGTTTATTATGATGTTTTGTTACACAGTCGGCAAATCATCCATCTGACAAGGCGTTTAAAGAACAAGTAAAGTGGTTTGTCCAAGGCTTGAGATGTTCTCCACGGTATATATCATTGACGGGCTATCTTGATAACCCAGAGGTGTCGTTTAGTGCTGTTTCTAAATTGATCAACATCGGTTACTACCCAATGATCAATATACACACAGAGGTAATTCTAATCAGTGGCACTGAAAGTTTCTCTTTGTCTGTGTTTTCCACTTCCAACGGTCCGTAAATCAAGTTTTTAAAAAAGTTATCTGCTACTGGGTCTTTATACAATGTAACATAGTCTACTTCTGACTGTCTTTTGTTTTTCAAACATCCTTTTCTGCTATTATCCACAATTTAAGATTGTATTTGGTAAACAGCCCCCTATATAAAACTGGGTTTGTGTCATAGTGACAGGGTGTTTTTTTCACTCACTTATGTTTCACCTGGTAATCTGGCTCTTATGATATATAGTGATATTCGATAATATATATTATGACGAGTTGGTGTCAGTGGTTTGAGCAAGGCAAATGGTGATATCAACCCGGTATATACTAACTTGTTTCAGGTAGTTGGCATTGGGTCACGTCTGGAGTCCGTCACGATTGTCAACAACAAAACAGTCAACGACGATTCACTCTTCACTGATATTATTGAACCTGGCGAGGAAATGTCCTTCAATCTGGATTTTGTAGCATCTGGTCCACTTCGTGGTACTATCGCTTTAGTATTCACGGGGGAGGTGGGAACAACAACGACATGTAGAGTAGGTATTGAACTGAACGTGCGGAGACCTCATTTTACCGTTATTCCCAGATCTCTGAGAGTAGATCAGTTAATTGGAAGTCAGAGGAACTATCAGATAGAAGTGACCAATGACGGCCAAGCTACTGCCACAAATCTGAGGGTCGATTTTCCAGCTGATCCAAGGATATCCCAACTCGCCTTCACAAGGATATCAGACGACCAGAAATCTACCAGCAACGAAGACGCACAGCTAAATCTTCTGAAAACTGAATCCGCCTTGTTGACTATTGCTGTTACATTGAGCAAAAATGACAAGTTAGGAGAAATGACGGGACAAATTGCTATTGTTTCAGATGAAGTCTCCATTGCTGTACCGTATCACTTTATTCTTGTTTCTGACAACCACCTTAACTTAACGGTTAGAGTAGAAGACGAGTTCACATACTTTGACGATGATCATCCTCTGGTCGCTGGAGCCATAGTTACATTATCAAACGGGCGCCAGGGTTACAGGAAATCATTAGAAACAACAAACACAACAGGTGATTTTCATTTATGTCCTACCATACATTTTACCTTGAAGGGAAAATGACAGCTTAGAAATAACAGGGCCAGTTGTAGTCAAAGGCTACTTATATTGACAATTAAGGATGCTGCAATACTGATCACTTAACTTTGGTATTCTTATGGAAATGGCATTTGTCCACATCTGTTAGATTTGTGCTGACCTATTTTATCAAAAGCTTTACTTGTGTTGCTTTTTTTATCCACGTTTTCAGAAGCTGTAATTTTTGAAGATATATCTGAAGATAAGTACAACTTATATGTCACAGCCCCGGGCCATTCAACCTACGCCGCTGTCATTGTGGCCAAAAGGAGTTCCTCCAATATCAGTGTGTTTCTGGAGCGCATCGCAGTCACCTACACATGGAGCGTCACTCCAACCACATTCGAAGACCGATATGTGATTACATTGGAAACAACATTTGAAACACACGTACGTCTTTAGACTAAAGTTCCATCAAAAAACAAATTAAGCAACGACAACGTTACCCCGATTGGATCACATGTCCTTTCTGTCCGTGAATGGCCAGGAAATTTGAATACGAAAAAAAACAAAACAATGCGTGCTGGTTGAATGGTCCAGTCAGTAGCACCTAGTGCCAAGATTAACTGATTTAAATATCCCTGCAGCTACGCATTTACATATATATTAACTACAAATCAAGGCAATATGAGACAATGTTTATGTAGATATTTATTTTGCCAGCTCAGTTTCAAAACGGTTAACTGCCGGCATGAAACAAAAAAGAAGCTTGTCTATTTTACAGTCGCTGATGCCGTGAACAACTGACGCCGCTAAAGATATTCCAAATAAAATATTTTCTGTCATGTCCAGTGTAGGGAAGATATAACATATATATTTAAAATGAGATGTGGAAATCGAAACAGAACAGTCCTATAGTTTCATTACGCTCTCTGCTATGTGTGCTTGGGGTATTTACTAACCCTGAGGCCAACATTCTTAGTCATCTGGACGTATGTGTTAGAGGGCTTAGTTTACTCATGTGTATGTCATTTGTACTATGGCGATAGGACTGTGCTTCCAACTAACCACACTTGTGTGTCGTTTTAATGTGTCATTTATGCACTTATTAAATCAAACGTTGAAAGATCAAGGAATTTGTGATGGTATATGAGGAAAAACAATTTATAAAAGAATAAACCAACGAAATAATCATAAATAACGCTCCATTGTGTAGTAATTGTGGACTGAGGAATACACAGTTATCATTGTATGTTTCTTAGGTACCCATGCCAGTTGTCACAGTGGAACCGTCAAAAATAAACACCATCCCATATGAAGAGGGCAGAGAGGATATCATCGAATTCTTGGTAACTAACCATGGCTTAATAACAGCTGAAAATGTCCGTTTGGAACTCCCCTTGTCTCACCCATGGCTTATATTTCACCAGGTACGTATTACTACTTAGATGTGAAATAATAAACAAGAATAACAAAGGCCTATTTCACCTTCCAACTGGTTTATAACTACTGTAGGCATAATCGTATATGTGCTTGTGTGTCTTCAGGTTGGGGAGAAATTACATAGGAAGTTTACAAATTGTTTCGCAAAAGTGCTACTGTAAGATTGTTAAATTTAGCTACAAATGAAAACTAAAATAAATAATGTTGAATTGCTACTGTAATGCGTTTAAGTTGGTTACATTAAGCGTCCGATTAAAACAAGGGTGATACAATCTGAATTGCTGTTGGATTAGTCTTTCCACTATAAATGTTGCACGTTTTAGGAAGACGCTGAAATCGGTCATCTGGAAGCGAATACGAGCATTATAGTTTTGGTTCGGGTTGAGGGGAAAATAATCTCCACTACTGGACAGCCGCTCACGACAGGAGGCAACTCAAACGGTGGCGGCACGATAGTGTCGAATGGAAGTAATATCTCCTCTAATGGCGGCTCTAACACCGAAAATATTCACCGTAGGGTGAGAAGAAGCACAAGAGGCGGCACAGCAGGGTCTAATGGGGGTAATAGCGGCTCTAATAACGGAAGTCCTTGCGGTGGAGTGTCAAGGATCAGAACTTCCAGGGGGACGTGTGCCATCTTTGTTGTTTATGACTATGTTTGTGGGACAACAATAACAAGGCAGATCGTAGTGTCATTGACTAGAGAATATCCAGGAAGACCACCGATGCCGTGTATAGTCTCTTTTGTCTCAGTGGTTACAAATCCGTGCTCAAGTGGTTTCACGGGAGTAGGTAAGTGAAAGTCGCTTGGTGCAGGTGTCTTATTTCACTTGTGAAAACTCTATTCCGCCATAAATTGTCTTCTTTCCCCTTTATTACACTCTTTACTTTTATCAGAAATTAATTTAGCTAAATGGAGATTTGAACTTAAACTTCGCAAAAGTCCGAAAATAATACAATCACTATATTGAAATGCTCAAGTTTCCATTAGGTCTACCATCTTTGTGGAGCCCGCGGCTGTGGCTTAGTGATAGCGTGTGCGCGAACTAATCCTACTTCGATTTACCGTTCACAGGATCGAGTCTGTCGACCATCAGGTTTATGAGTGAGGCACACGATTTGGCTCCGGCAATCGCTGGGGTGGATTTACCAGGTTTCCTCACCGTGATAAGGCAAGGAGCAGTGTGAAGTGGACAATCCGTCGTCATAAGTGAAATAGCATTGAGTACCATGTTAAACACCAATCAAACCAATAAACAAACCATCTTTTTGACATTTCAATATTTACTGAAGCTAGGATATTTACCTGTTATGGCCAAGTTTGATATATTTTTTTCTTCTTTTTTATTAGTTTATGGAGGTCCATGGCGATTTGGTGGAGGTGATGTGTTTTATTTCTCTTGTGAAAACTCTCTTCCGCCATAAAATGTCTTCCTTCCTATTTATTATACTCCTAACTTTTATTAGTAAATAAATGAGCTAAATTACGATTTGAAGGTATACTTCGCACAAGTCCGAAAATAATAGAATAACTATATTAAATTGCTCAGGTTTCCAGTAGGTCTACCAACTTGAGGACATTTCAATGTATACTGAAGTAGATCTAGGCTATTTAATTGTTACGAACAAGTTTGATATATATTTTTAAAATATTTTTTATTAGTTTCTAGTAGCAGAGGCCCATGGCGATATACTGGTGGAGATGTAGGTGGAGGTCTGTTTTGTCTTCCTTCCCATTTATTATACTCTTAACTTGTATCAGTAAAATATGCTTGATTTAGCTAAATGGAGATTTGAACTAATACGTCGCATAAGTCCTAAAATAATAATTGCTCAGGTATCCATTACATCTACTATCTTTGTGAAATTTCAATTTTATTGAAGTCAATTTAAGCAATTCACCTTAAATGACCAAATTTGAATTTTTTGCTGCAAAGAAAACATATTTGAAATGTAATCTTTCTAAATCTAGTGTATTTTGTAATTTTTTTAAAGTTTCTCTCGGAGGTCCATTGCGATATACTGGTGGAGGCGGTTTTGTCGTTTATTTACCCATTACACCAATATCTTGTGACTGTGCCAAGTCATTTGTCGGGAAATGTGTACCGTTTGGCTCTTGTGTTGTCAGTGCCTTGGAGGCATCAGTTTCAGGAGTGATAAAGGATTGTGTGGTACCAATCTTACCCATGTCTGGCTGTGCGAAATCTATTATTGGAGCAATATTTACCAAATGGAGTTTTCTAAATGCGGTCTCTAGTACCATCGATATTGGGCTGTCTTGTGTTGTCTCTTCTATTTGCCCAATATGTTCTCCGATATGGAAGACGGCTAAGTAAGTTATTATTTATAATGATTTAATGCTAGATTACATACATCCATACTGTTCGTTAATGTATTTGGTGGCCAGCATTAAAGACCCATAATGCTCAACATGAAACACATATTCATGTTAAAGTACATCTACCTATCCAGGAGTTTTATTCCTAGCCACTCTACATTACATCCCGTGGCGGTCCGAGCTAATGTAACCATAATCTACTGCTATGCTCCCTACCGAATAAATTGACCAAGGCTCGAGTCGTCTCTCTCAGTTATAAATACACCCAGCCAATAAGTTCTGTTCTTACAACTTAGCTGCAAGATTGATTATTGTCAATCGCTGCATTTCACACTAGCCGAGTCTTAACATACCGCCTTACTGGGTGCCTACAAATTACCAGGCAGCCAATCAATTGCATGGCTGTAGATTGGGTATACTAAGTTCGTCTGTTATTCGGTGTTGGTTGTAAGCTATTCGGAGGGGACAAGTCATTATTCGAGAGCTGAGATTTTGCATGCTTGTAGTACGAAGTCAAAGAGGTCTACACGATGGCTTAACCATTTTCACGTCGTGTCGTATAAAACGTATTCAATAGCTTTCGAAAAGCAGTCCGAATAGCTGTTTGTACGGGAACTCGGTAAATATCATATCCCGAAAGGCAGAACCTAGTAACTCATTTTTTGACCAAAACTGAGCTAATACTAATTTAGGAGTTACTAGGTTATAGGCGTAAATTGTGGACAAAATTTACAGGTTAGAATTAGGGAATCCTGTTGAAATCTGTAACGGAATAATCAAATCTTCTCGAATGGATACGGCTTTAATATATACTAATGGAAAAAAGTAACTGTGCATCACAGAAAATGGGACAAAACAAAAGATGTTTGAAAAATTATAAACCTAACCGTCAATAAACATTTAGCCAAGCATTTGTCATGAAATGTTATGTCACGTATCGCGCGTGGCACG